>JABSTQ010010718.1:532500-822500 GCA_013358835.2 Ixodes persulcatus
CTCGAAAATGTATTTGGAAATACAAATACTGGGATACATTAAAATAGTAGCCAAAATACTGATACTAAAATACATCTGTAAAAATGTATCGCGATACGTATCGGAAAAACATTTTAAATAGAGGCAAAAAGTATTTGGAAATACAAATACAGGAATACATTTTAGGGAGGGCAGAAATACAAATACAGAAATACTGATACTGCAATACATTTTTCACATTTGTTAGAGACGCCAACTGAGATGAAGCTTGAAGTGGAAGTTTTTGATCCCCAAATTACTTTCCCGTATACAGGCTTGGCACTTTGCCTTGAAGGTAGTGGTTTCGGGCGACGAGGAATCTTCAATGAGGTCAAAAAAAAAACGTTCCATCAAGGACTGATCGCCGTCCCTTCCCTGACATCCTGTCTGCCTGACGAGGAATGCGAAAAGACTTCAACTTCTAAATAAATTATGTCACCCTGATTCCCATCAAAACATCACCACGACCCTCTCCGATAAGGATGTTTCTGCCAACATAAATCACATGACGTAACGGTGGAATGAACTGGTATTCTTTATCTGCAGGTGTGGCCTTGAACATGAATCTTTACCACGCTGCTGTTTGAAAGTACAATACGTCCTTCCGTTGTAGGTTACATCGTTGAAGATCATGCATTTGGAATTTTCGAGAATAGTGGACCACCTGAAGCATCCTGGAACACGTGTCTCATTTTCTGTTACGGTTGAAAAAACGATACGATGGCACCCTGTTGTGAACGTCCTTCCTGCAAACCCTCCGCCACCGACGCATGGATTGCAGTCATCAAGTTTCGCTTAGCCTCACCCAAACAGAGACCTCGTGGATTGCGACCTGATATTGCCGACACAGGTGCGAGCTCTCCGAGAAACAGCGCGCTCGAGACGAGTAGCAGGTGTACGAAGGCTAGGTCGGCACAGCGAGGCCACGTCCGGCCTCCTTCCTGGGTTTCGGATCCCCAGAGCAGTGGGTCACGTTCACGTCTTCTGATGACGTATCCTTGAGCCATGCAGTATTACGGGCGCAGCCGCAGACGCATTCGAATCACGGTGATTTGAATATGTGTGAACTTCACTGCGTGAGTCATCCTACTATTTCAAGTCAACCACCGCCAGGCTCGTGCTGCAACGAACTGGGTGTGACTCAGCTTTGCCGGCTGGGTATACTGCGCACGCTAAGGCAAGAGATATATTTATAAGCGGACATTGAATGCCAGCAAACAATGACTCGAGAAATTCCTACCTAAGGACCTGCGGCAGAAGACGCTCTGACTCCAACCCTGGCACGCCACCTGGTTCGAGTCCCCGACTACGCAACACTTCTCAGAAGAGAGAGGAGGACGCATAGAAAAATAGTTTGGAGAATCGGAAGGAACCTTGGTCAGCATAGAAACAATGCCCCAGCATCTTTTAACCCTGATGCCCTAAGAAATAAAAAACAAAATGCGTTCGGACTTTTTTTTTTGTGGGGGGGGGGGGGGGAGTATTTCTCAAGAAATGTAACGAAATACATTTGATCCTGATTGTATCGCGATACAAACAAATATTGCAAAATGTATTTCGATACAGGAATACAGATACTGGTGAAAAAATGTATCGCGATACAGAAATACAGATACGAAATGTATTTCTAAAATACTATCACGATACATTTGTATCGTGATACTGCCCAACCCTGGCCAGGATATACGTAGGGTGAGCTTATGCGCACAAAATGAAAGGCGCTATGAAGCGGCTCCGGTGCAGCGTCAGACTTGGCTACTGCGCAACGGAGGCGCACAGCTGGGCACGCGGCGGCGCCAGTGCGTCTGCCGCGGCTATGACGCCACTCCTCTGGAATGCGCAGATAGGCGAGTGTGACGTCATTGCTCCTCGCACTTGCGCATCACGGCTCTTTGACAGCCACGCGAAACTGCTCAACCTCGGCCAGTGTAGCTCACGCTACAAAATCATGCGAGGTTGTAAACTATGTGTTTTGGTTCGGTCATTCACGCATAACCGTGAAGCCGACCTCGAAAACACGCATCACCCCCGGCGACGACCGCAGCATTGCCGGCTACCAAAGCATCGGAATTCTTGGGGACACACCAAGAAAAGACCGTGGAGACAAATTGCGCGGAAAGAAACACGTCTCGGAGACAGATATGCACCAAAAGCAATTATGCCATGTCGAGGGACGGGGCGAACCCCGCGCTTACCGTGCTTGCTGCCATTGATTCTGGTCGATGGCAATGCGGCCTCCCTCATGTCGCCCATGTTTGTATTTATTTTAGGGGTTTTGATAATTGTTTCTCACACACCACAAATAAAGTTAAGGGTCTAATTACTCGTTCTAAACGGTTACAATAAATATAAAAGCGTGCCCTCTATCTGAACACGTGACATTGCAGTTGGTTTCGTTTTTGCTTCAACCCTTCAACTGCAAGCGAAGGTGCCGCCGCTTCCAATGCACCCTCCTCAGAATTTACGGCGCTCCGTCGTGGCCGCCATAGTAAAACTTCATATCAGTGTTGCTGCATCTCTTCAAGTTAGAGCTGAGAAAAAAAATCTGGCCACGGCGCAACGCCAATGTACGCTGGAAGCTAGAGCCGGTTTGCTTTCGTTGTTTTTGTTTGGTCGGAGAAAATCTGGCAACAACGCACGTTTAACATGGCGCCGGTATTGTTTTGGTTTGACGGGACGCGAGAAGCTCCGCGGTTTGCGAGCACATGTTGCGAAGACGTTACCGGAGAAGTGCCCCTGTGAGGTTCCCGGACGACGAAAAGTATCATACGTAATAGTCGTGTGTGCTTTCAAAGCGAAGGGTGTCACAGGGTCCACGAGTGTGCAACCACAAGCCAAGGTTCACGACAGCGCTGCGTTGACTTCGGCGATCTCGTCCTGTTTGGTGCAACACGGCGATGCGACAAAGAGCTGAAACGTTCGTGGTGTGTGGTGCGGTGCTTTAAGGTAGAAAGCCACACTAACACGGAGCGCGAATTGTTTGTTGTGGGTTGAGGTTCTACGGGTTCAGTCCCGTCGTCGTCAGCTGATCCGATCCAGCTGGTCCGGGAGGACGCAGCGAGCGTCTTTAAAAGTAAATCTTCCTTCGTTCCGTTTCAAATTTGAAAATATCCCGACACATACCGTAAGTAAAAAGCTGCGGGCCTTTTCAACAAAATTACGTAGTTTAAATTGAACAATGAACTCCGGATTGTTGTCTTAGATCTGCCGTTTTTATGCTTCGTGTTGTTGGACTGCGTTTGCACAGCGACGTGTTCGCACAGCGACGCACACCGCTCGAGTAGATGATTCGGTCCTGCAAACGCCCGGTTAACAGAATATCAGGCAAACTTATGTCACCACCAATATTTCCCTGTAAATCTCGTGTGAGTCTGTTGCGCTCATCATGCGGTGTGAATAAATTAGGGCAAGATTTTCTACCTGCCCACGATCCACTTTTACGTAGTGAACATACTGCTTTTTCTTTATTTTGGAAAGAGGCGTTAGTGCATTTATTACTGTACAATCACTTGAGAGTTGAGAAATTGGGGAGAGCGAGCAAGCTTTCCCAACGTTGTACCTTTTCTCTCTGGCACTGCCCTTAGTTTCAGTTTCAGAAGGTATTCCTACTAGGCAGGTACAAACTGCTCTAAAGCAGGTAAAAGACAGGGGAAGTCAGGACGGTGCGGACTCCGTGTTTTGCGCTTTTCGCACGGTGACTGGGTAAATGCTTTTGCGAGGTATGAGGGATATGCAAACGTTTTTGTTATGCCCGTCGTTCGCGTCTCTGCAGCAAAACGAATAAGATTATCTACAAAGGCGCAATCACAAGCCAAGATTTACGATAACTGCGTTTGCTTCGGTGGTCCGTGTATTTGTATTTTACCGTGCTCTCTTCAACACCGTGTCATGACGAAGAGCTGGAACGGTCACGGTTTGTGCTGGCCTACCGGTTGAAAGAAACCCGCATCGCCCGTATCGATCGGCACCGAGTGCACTTGGGCTGCTGATGCTCAAGCCTTTCATTCGCGGCTTGTCGCCAGCTGATCCTGCTGGTCAACGGTGAGGAAGCGGCTAGAGTGACCTCTGAGGTAAATGTAAATCCTCGTTCATCCAGTTATCCGGTGTCAAAGTGTGTAAGATGTCCAACGTGTACTGAGGGCGGGAACTACGAGCGTTTTGCCTTGCTTTTATAACCGAAACCAGAGCAGCAAGATAACTGCCTTGCGTAGTCCAAAATTACGAAACAATAAGTTTCAACAGGTCGAGTACGTCACCGGGGATGTAGGCGAGACGGTGCACACTGTTTAAACGCTTGCAGTATTCACGAGTGGTACCAGGAAAACGACGTCAACAGAGAAGGAGTTCGCGATTCAGGCATAATGCAGTGCCGCAGGCCCGTGAATCTTCAAAATTCGGAGTGATAACGGTATAAAAAGAACAAACATAAAAAAACGCATTAGCGCCACACCAGTGATCACGAATAACACCGGTCACAAACTCGCGAGCCCCATCGTTCCACTCAACACCGACACTACATACGACAACAAACTGCATCAAAAAGCCCGAAAAGTGAAGGCGTCTGCTCCCGTACTGCAACTAGCGGGAGTAAAGTGTTCGGCGGACGTCCTTCACAAGAATATATAAAAAATGCTTTGCGCAAGGATCATTTCTATTTATTATTAATTACATAATAATAAACTATCAATAATTAGTTTGTTGTTTTATCTGCTTGAAGCTACTCGGACTGCTCATAACACTGGTCTAGCATGAAAATAACAAACATTTGAACTTCTTCATGACCGGTTTAAGATTTATTGTTAATATATCGTTATTTTTTGCAACGGACTAACATTATAGATTTTGCCTCCATACTTTTTAAATGCAAACAGTTATTATACGGCTGTCCATTGCGCCGTGTTTTGTGTCTTCTATAAATCTGTAACGGTCAGCGACTAAAGAGCTCACCCGCACATGTCAAGCTTATATACGCCGCGGGGAGAAAAGCATGTTGAGTAGGAGGTGTCGGGCGCAGTGTCAGTGTTGTGTTTGTGTATATGTCGGTGCTGTGTAATACGTGGTATTCGTGTTGCCTGCGGTGTATGTAGGGTTGTTGTCTATACTCGTGATCGGTCATAGCGTATGAACAGACTCGTTTTTTTTATAGACTGCTAGAAATCTCGCTAGGGGGCGCAGGTTACCGGCCGATTCCAAATAGTTTGCTCGAGCTATTTGCCCATGTAAGTTCGGCATTCGTTTTTCTGTCTAGCGGCTCCGTCGTAGCTACCGACGTCGCCGACCGCCGACGACGCACGTACGTACCTTTGCACGTAGCTACGCCCGCCGCTTGGAGACTGTTTACTGTGTATAAAAGTCATCGAACGAAAACAAACGTGTCCTGTGTGCTCTCAAGTCGGCTGAAAGCGCGCGGCTCGCTGGGCTAGTCTCTCGTCTGTTCTCGGCTGCTGGCCGCCATGTTTTATGAGGAGCACGCTCAGCCAACACGCTGAGCCGTGTTTAGCGGAAGAAAAACACGGTGTATCATGTTAAGTTTGCACGGCACCTCATGTGTAGACGAATAACACACATGGCTGCGTGTAAAACGAACTCGTTTTGACGTGTCCACTATGGGACAACGGTTTACACGTCTGGGCGTGTTATTTTTGCTAACAGTGTATGGTCGCGATTAAGTTAAGCCAAGTCGGTGTGTGAACTGTAAAATAAATATTTAGTAAGCGAACTTGTGGCTGCAAAATTGATCAAAAAGAGTTTCCGTGCATACTACGACTGCAAACGAAGTCCTACGCACCGGATGTGCCAGCCACGGCTACTTTTATAAAGAATATGTTATCGAAATCATTCGAGAGGTGAACACGCGATAAGGTCCGAGGTTTCACCGGCATGTCCCAGAGGATAAGTAAAATATTTAACAAAAGCTGGATTGCCGATTACAACCCCGTGCTTTCCTGGCGCAGCCGTGAGCGCTGACAACTCAGACGCACACGCAGCACTACAAGTCCTTTATTAAAGAAGCAGCGATCCGCTGATTAACGAAACATAAGTGACATGAAAAACGTCAGTGACGCCAAAATACCTACAAATGAAAGGCCGTTCCCTTTTCACTTTTATTGATTTTCACAGTTTCGAAGGGTAATTCAACGTGGTCGGTATTTTGGTGGTCAGAAGCCCGTGCTCGTCGTCGTTTGCCGTCGGCTTTGGTCATCGCCATCTAGTGACGTTACTCTTCATCGTTGTCGCTCGCCCTTCGTTGGTCGTTTTATAGTGACAGCTGTTTTGGGCTCTTCCCACCACTACATATTACGTCGGTTTTAATGTTTTTTTAGTTGTTGATATCGTTGTGATTGTTTATATTCTTGTAGTTGTTGCTGATGTAGTTGCCGTAATAGGGCGTAGGGTGCCCGTCGTCGATGCTGCCAAATTTTTAAAAGAGATCGCCCTGCGCCCGCGGGGATCAAAGTTTGGTCCGGTGCGTGCAAAGCGGAGGCGTTACCCCAGAGCTACGCCACAGTGTTGACGACCCATCCTATGTTTAGGGTTGGTTTCAGTACAAATGCCCATTGCACGCGCTCTGTGGAAAGACACAAAGAAATAGCTGATAACAAGATGCCGCTGTAGCGCTGTCAGTGCCAAGAGCTTGTGCCGGGAGACGCGCTTTTACGCGCTCCGGAACAAAAAAGAAACGAAAGCGCTGGGAACAAAATGGTCACATGTCCATTTTGTTCCGAACAATTTTGTTCACGGACCCAATGCATGGTGAGTGAAAACGAAGCCGATGCCCAACGACTTCGCCGTGACGTATCACACCTATTGCTGTTACTGGACTGTGAATGAACACAGGACTGCTCTTTTTTTGTTCGTCGTTCCTTGATTTTCCTTGTTGTAGTTGTTTGCTGTCGTTCGTCATTATCGTTTGTCGTTCGGTGTTGTTTTTCCTTGTTGTATGTAGTTAGTTGATGCCGTTTGTAGTTGTTCTTCGCTGTCATTCCTCGTGGGCCGTTTGCGTTTGTGTTCTCGCCAAGGGCATTCGCGATCTTCATGGGGGCGTTGAACATGGGTAATGGATACCCCTCACTTCCCCCAGGACACTGCTAGTAACTAACCCTGCGGGGTTCAAACCTGTGTCTTGCCATGGACGCCGCATTCGCTGCCAACTCTGACACTCAGACAGAACTATTCCAGACGAACACTACTCGTTATGGATGCCAGATTACTCAGGCAATTGGTATTGGTTACTCTTGCTGAAAACTGCACAGTTGTCCGGTTTAACTATCTGCCAAAAAAAAACAAAAAACACGACACATGCATCCAGTTGGAACGATTTATGGGCGGTATATTTCTATCTGTCTTTCAGAAGTGTAAGCATGTAATGAAAGCAGTGTTATAATAGACTGTTTTATCCGGAAACTGACTCACACCCTTAACTGACACAAGCACTCTCAACTACCAATGTGAAAAGGAGAAGTTGCTAAATGTTTTTAGGTTGACGCTGCCATGCTAAATCGTGTGGCGGTGTCAACTAACATGAGCTACTAACAAAAGTTAGGCTTATTAACCTTCGGTTAAACTAGTTGGACTTCTCTATTTGGATTCAAGACAGCGGCCTTTTAGGTATGGAAGCCTACTTCCGGCATTAGCGAAGCATTTCGCTCTTCTCAATAGCTTGAGGAACCATCTATATAAAAATTTCAGATTTCAGAAGCCGTTATTTTGGAAGGAGAAGTGTCTAGCGCCAGAGCAATCTTTAAAACGGCTCCGGCAAGTGATGAAAGAGCGAAAAAACGAGAGCTCTGTTAGCGCAGCACCTGATTGATGTTTATGGCAATTATACCATGTTGATAACGTTCTTGCTTGCATTTGAATGAAACGATCTTCAATTCGTTTATACAGTTAATAGCTCCGGCGAAACGACTAATACCACTGCAAAAAGATCTCGCGGATAACAAGTGCGTATATAGTAAATATACTTACGCGTTCAAAATCATCACGTCCTTCCCGGCTTGATTTCGCTTGGGTTTAGACCTGGAATAAAATAACTAGTTGGCGCAACCATAGTTTAGTAGAGACTAATTACACTTTACTGCCGGTAGCTCTCGTTGTCCTAGCTACAGTTTAATAGGCCGATGTAATTAGTGTGCTGGATTTCAGGATTATGCGTTTGTCGCTTCCCTGTCTGTGTACACTATGAAAGTGTGCCCATGTCCTGTTCTTGCTGACGGCGTCTCGCACTGAACTCTTTCATCTCCAAATATGAGAATAGTGAAAGAATTTTTCATAGCCATGCGTGTTCCTCATTAACTAAACTAGGCGAAAGGCAACCCGCTATCTGGCTTGCAACAGTTTTTTTTTATTTAACAAATTCGAAAACGCAAATTGCCATGTCCATAATAATAAAGCAAAAATTAAAAATAGAACAGCGTATGCACAACACGAAAAATTAAACTCAACGGCGCACGTACCACACGCAAATGGAGGACCTAGTCTTGATTGGTACATTTTATAAAACGTATTTTATTTTATATTGCGATGCTGCCATCCTAACAAGCATACTTTTGTAAAAACAAATTGACGTAGAAAATGCTAATGATCAAGATATATTTTTGTATGAAAGACGGATAATTTTATTTTAAAAATATGATGTTACGACAGTATATCCCGTGCGACAAGATTACCTTGAAAGCCAAATAAAAAGTGAGCCTTCACCAAGAAATGATGCTCAAACAAGCGTTGTGAATGGAGAATCAAGCAAGACGTATGCAAGAAAGAGCTCAGGTTTCGTGATGTAGCTCTCTTTGTTCCCGGCTCTGTTTGTTTTATTATTGTCTCTTCAATTCTAAGAACTGTCGCAGGAAAATCCCTGAGACCACTCTGAGAGCTTTACTCGCGCCGTCACCTAGGGATTCGAACACAGATGTTTATGTCTACATTTATTACATTTCATGTGAAATAGGCGCGTTCCTGAAAATAAAAAAGGCTACATTAAATCTTATGCTCCGTGCAGCTTTATGTCACATAGATTTCCCAGATAATCAGCTTATCAGATCCTTCAAAATGAGTTTGGTTAAAACAATCGTTTTCAGTCAGTTTCGAATTAAGTGTTCTGATATTTGCCAAATATAGTTTAGGAGAATTTGAATTGCGCGTTCTGGCACATGATACTTACAAATATTGCGGCCAACGTTTCCGTATTTTAAGTGGAAATATTGAATCTATTATTGTCAGTAACGTTTTGATAATTTGGAGTTTATACGAATTACAGTTTTTAATATGCTAAAAGTTAATTCGCCGTTCAGAGCAGAAACTAGTTTTCTGTGGTCAAAACTACACACATAGTAACATGCCGCTAGCTAGAATTATATTGTTTTAATTAAACTTGAGGAAGAAAACGAGAAGGGACGGACAAACGTGTGTTTGTCCGTCCCTTCTCGTTTTCTTCCTTAAGTTTAATTATCCCTACCAACCCGCTCGTTCTGTCCTTATATTGTTTTAACTCAGACATTCTAGACTTTGGTGGGGAGGTTATAAATTTACTTTAAAATGTAAGCTTAATCGTTGGAGCAAGACGATCTTCAGAGGGGTCTGAAAATTGTGAACCCGGTACTAGCATAACTAAAATAACGTCAATAATTTCCAAGCCATCAAACACTCTCCCCCAGCCCGATAACTGAATATTGTTTTGCGCCAAACACGAAAAGTTGCTGCTTACCTTTTTAGTTGTCACATTTTTTGTTCATTAATATTAAAACGATTTGACTTTTGGACCAGAATATGAAGTTCAGCTTGTATTCAATATCTTAAGCAGGGATTGAAAGTATCGCCACCGCTTGTCTCAAAGCGGTAGTGTCATGTGTGCGTACACCAACAGCTCCAAGGCCTGTAACCTAGCTATTCCCCATCTGAATTTCGAAATACAAAATTAGATAAGATTATGTGTTTGTGAGCTCATGAGAATTTCCTTCTACAACGTCAATAATCAATTCTGTCGAAAAAGTAATTTAGATGTATCAACGGAAGGAACACCCAAAGTTGAATCAGGGCATAACGTCCTTTAAAAAAACTTGGCATTTTCAAAGTAAAACAAAAGTCCTGTTATTTTTCTATTGGTCGAAGTTCTCCTTGACAATTTTAGACACTACGACCGTATTCAATATGTAAATTACGCTTAAATAGCTTTTTGTGTGCTTCAAAGGTAATTCACTACTTTTAGCTTAGATTCTAATTACGTCGCCGTTGTAACAAACCCACAATTCAGAAGATTGAAGTGTGCGTCTACATTCCTGCAGGGCTTGTATATGCCTCATAAGTTCCAGCCACTTAGACGACTGGCAAGCGAGGAAGCAACCTATAAAGCTTTCTAATCGAATGTGCGTCTTTCGCTGAGACACCTACCATAAACAGAATTAAACTGCGCAGCATCGAGCAGGGATCTTATTTTTGGATGCCATTTATTCGCTGTCTCGTCATTCGCTCGGCTGGTTCTCTAAACGGTAAACACTGATTTCTAACTTGGAGCACGGCAAGTAGGCTCGCAGTCAGAGTTTATAAGAACTCTGCTTGTAATCTAAGAAACTACAGCATCTGGAAGCCTAAGAAACGCAGGGCGTGGCAACTCATTAGCATCTCATTATCTCTCCGCAATCAGATTATGGCATTAGCTGAACAGGACTTCGAAGAACAAATTACGAAGCAAGGATCGCAAGCATGATAAGCCACGCCCCAATTGTTTTACGCCGTCAGTGACCGTATAACATAACATGACTGGAAAATAATAGTTTATCTGATAAGTTCTCGCTCTTTATAAAATTAACATACACCGTGTTTCTGTTTAAGCTTAGCAGATTTGTTTAAACGTAAAAATTGTGAAAGCTACAGCAATTCTGTCTGAGCAGATGAGTTAATGCACGGTCACACTAGCGGCAAAACGCGGCAGAACGCCGCGTGAGGCGTGCCGCCTTCCCTGCGTGGAAGGGCCGCACTAACCCTCGGTTTGCCGTCGCGGCTGTCACGTGACAGCACGCAAGATCTGGCACTCTCTTAATGGTAACGAGCGCCTCCGAGTGTCAGCCATTGATGGCTGACACAGACCACAACCTCGTCATGATCGTAAAGGTTATTATGATGTGCTCCCTCGTGTTGCGACGTCGCCGCGCGCAAAAGAGTTCAAGACGTGGAGTTTTGATACGCTCAACCTGGCGTATCTAAAATGAGTTTGTCGTAAAAAAAAAAGAAGAAGAAGACGCACAGTCTCAAGAAACCTCTCCATCACGCGACTTTCCTGAGCGAGGCTCATGGCGGCTGGCGGCTCAAAAACAACGCTTGGTCGGCGGGAAAAGCGTTGCCATGGTGTCGTGCCTCACTGAATGCGGTGCCTATGACTGGTCTCCTCCTGGTCGCGGTGCGCGGCACACGGCAAAAAATAGCGTCGGAGCCCATTCATTTCGCGGGTGATACGTCCTGCCACGCAGCAAGTATTTCGCAAAGGTCGTTAGTGTGACCGTACCTTTCTACGGCCAGGGGAACATAGTATTCCTGCGTGGTGACCAAGAAGAAACACTTCTCCGTTCATCTAGAAGATCCCCGTATACTCTTACCTCGAGTGTAAAAGATAAAGAGGTCAGAATGACCTTGCCTAATTAGTCTCGCCCTAGCTCACTCCCGAACATTCTAGGCCCAATCTTCGAGAAGCCGAGTGTATCTGACCGTGGCGTTGCCGACAACTCAGGCTCTCATGACGACGAGGCACGTTCACTGTCGATCTAGCCAGCTGTCACGCCGACGAAGCGTCGCTCGCTGCTGACGCCACGACGATCGATGCTGCTGTCTCCACGCTCATTCTACATTTTGTTTCTGGTATAAGTTTGGCGATTAAACATTTCTTTTCAGTTTACATTTGTCGAGCCCTTTTCCATCCCTGAAAGTTTTGGCAGAGCTGTGGGGTAACCCATTCCAAGCCCAAGAAGAACAAGACGACGACGCAACCGTTAGCATTATGCCCATCGCGTTCCGGAAGCCTGTTTCCTTCCAGGGTGACGTCTATGAAGACATCAAAGACTGAATCAACCAGTACAAGCGAGAGGCCCGTCACGATGGGTGGACGCCTGAAAAATACACGCAGACGTCTACTTCTTCCTCGAGGGAACGGCGCGTACCTGGTATGAAAACCGCGAGGTGACGATCACCATTTGTGAAGCACAGAAGGAGGAGCTCCATTGAGCGTTTGCGACCCACCAGCGACGAGAACGCTCTGATGAGCTACTTCAAGTATGGGTTCAAGGCACGAACGAGAGCATCCTCAGCTTCGTCAAGAGCGTGCTTCGACTCAGCAGCCAAGCTGATCCCGAAGCTCCTGAAGTGAAGAAACTGAGGATCCCGAGGCGGGAGTGTCAAAGGAAACATCTTTGGAGGTCTTGTGCGCAGTCCACCTGCGACCGTCGAACAATTCGTGACGGAGGCAAGAAGCATCGAACTTGCCCTCTAGACACAAGTCTCGCACTACCAGCGACTACACCTGGCGATGCTGTAGCGTCGTCGTCAAGCTGCTACCTTGGCTCTAGTTCATCGGACTTACGCGAGATCATTTGGGACGTCGTCCGGGAGGAGCTCTAAAAGCTGATCGCCACTGCTGAGCGCGCGGCCTCGCTTTCAGTCGCCAAAATCGTACTCGACGATGTCCAGCGGGATTTTCAGCCGCATGCTCCCGTCAACGTGGCCGCCCCGGGGGAGCCGACGTTAACCTACGCCGCCATTACTCGACGATTGCCACCGGTGATCCGCTGGTACCCAGCGCCTTCGCGACGGGACACGCCTGTACCCAGGTACGCTCGCCGCCAGGAGGAACGAACCCAGTACGTCCGCCAAATACAGCGGGCGCCAAGGAAGACGGACGTGTGGAGAACGGCTGACCGCCGCCCTCTATGCAACGGCTGCGGAGAAGCCGACCACATTTATCGTCGACGCTTCTACCGGAAACTTGGGCTGCGCAGATTCCGCCCGAACGACACGGGCCTACGGCACGGTGAGCGCCCACGAGACATCTATGAGTACCTTCGCCATCTACTGCCTCCTTTGCCCGCTTCGCCCCGAGCTCCCTCGCTCGCCTTCACCGCGGCGCCCTGCATCGCCTTGCAGGAAAAACTAGCTGCGACAATTCCTGGACATAGAATTGCCGGCGACGACCGAAGCGGACATCCTCCAACAAAAACGTCGGAGGGCTTCCACCCTAGCGACGAGATGCATCGGACTGACACTTGTGCAACGGTGTCGAATAACCTCGACGTTAACATCGACGGCCATGACGCGACGACATTGCCATTTCAAGTGGTCACGACGTGCTTCGTAAAGGTTGAATCGTCAATTGGTGAGAGTATCCTCCTTGGTTTCTTTATTTGACGCTCTTGAATCGCGGTGGAAGCAAAAGAAGAAAACAAATACTAGGATGAAAACTGAATTTGACTCGGCACATTATTTTATAGAAATAGTATATAAATGGTTCCATCTCAATTTAGGCACGGTTTTGAGATCAAAGTTTTTATTTTGACCAAGAAACATGAAGTTTGGAGCTACTCTTGAAATAATAAAAAAGCGCTTCGTTTGTTTTCTTGTCTCGGGGTTTATAAGTTTAAAATTTTTCAATCTTGACGAATATTTTGCTTTCAAATTTTCGACCATTTTTATATAAATGTAATATAAAGTATACTGTCTATAATACCGTAACTGAAACTTAAAGTTTGTAAAATCTGCATTGTAAAGCGGCAAGATATGTTGCGTAGTAAAATAACTTTGACTCCGCATTACGCAAAATTCCAAGTATTTTTAAGCTTACATGTTAAGTATTAACGTTACGTAATTAGTCTTATTCATGCTACAATATTGGACAGAATAGCACCCATATGAGGACGCAGTCACAATGTACAACTAACAATATTCAAGCTTTAATTGCGGTCACACAGTCAAAATACTATATTTTTGTTTTTATTTTTGATAAATCACAATTCTATCTTGGTACTAACAAGACACGAAGCAAGTAAAACATAAGGTTTTGAGAAATTCGGTCCTAAATATTGCAATATTTTTGAAGCAATCGCCATTTAAATGCATATAACGAACTTTGTTTAGTATATATATTATTGAATTTGCATTGAATAAAAAGAAATGTTTGCATCTTCTTGTGATATCCGTTATTGGAATATCTTAAATACGTCATTTGTAAAAACTTGTCAAACTTTGCCAAACAATTATCCAATGTATACAGGTAGACTTTTTAACTGGATAAAAATAGTTTATAATTTAAATAATCCAAGCGAAAATAGTCTTAAAAGTACCACAGCCTACCCTTAGTGCAGTATCTTAAGAAGTAACAAAATAGCGAGCGATCAAACATGCCATCGCCCGACAGGCAAGAGAAATGTTTGTTTTTGCCTAGGCCGCTTCAATAATGATTGCCCTCCTCCCCCCTTTTCTCAATAAAAAAATGGCCACGTTTGATGTTTCAGCTTTCACTTATTTTAGAATTTTAAAAAAATATTTTTTGGTCAAAATTAAGAATTTGATTGCACAACCAAGCCTTAATTAGATGGAAACATTTTCTGCACCACTAGGGATTGCGCATATTTTGACCGCTCTCTATTTGTTACTTCTCAAACCACTGCACTAGAACTCTTCAGGAAAAATAGAAATAAATTTAATTACGGTTAATAAAATTTACATTATTATTTTTTATTACTTTTTACTGTCGATTGTTTTTTTAAATATAATTCTTCACATTGCTTGGAAAGTTCCTGCATGTGACCTACTTAATATATATAAATGATCTCTATATCAACAGGAATATCAATCTTAGCCCTGTTTATTGCAAACAAACTCAATACTATATCTACACAAAATGCATAGCAAATTTCTGTGCAATTTTGTTGCACGTGAAGCTTATGGTTTCAGTCCGATTCTTCTGTGATTGACGTCTGCGCTCTCGGCTCTCTTCATCGGTCAGTTTTAGTAATTGGATTAACGCGTGGCATATGGGACTCATAGTAATTCCTTTAAAGGGAGTTACCGGCGCTAACCTGGGTTTCAATGCCCTGGCGCTCTTCCAGAGCCCAAACCAGCAAACCAGCGTCAAGCTAGGTTCTGTGACGTCATCACGTGGCTCAGCCAATCAGCATCGATTGAATCGGCGGCTACATGTCTCGGCTTCAGAAATTTTTAGACTCCCCTGACGAAACAAAGCACGTTTCACGTGAATAAATTTGTAATGTATATTTGAATAAGCAAATTTTAAGAAATCTAGCAAATTTAAAAAGTTTTTTTCAAAACCCCTACTTGTTTATTTGCTTCACGTTTTAATAGCATAAAGGTATTAGTAGGGTATAATTCTGGTTTATCAAAAATATAAATAGAAAAGTATTTTTATTGTATGACCGCAATTGACTGCGTCTTCGCATGGGGGGTATTCTGGCCAATATTGTGGCATGCATATGAATAATTACCTAACAGTATTACTCAAGTTTACATGTTAGCTTAAAAAGACTTGAAATTTTGCGTAATGTGGAGTAAATGTAATTTTACCCTGTATAAAAATTGCCGTTTTACAACGCGTGCATTTAACAAGATCAAAGTTTTATTTCCTTTCATACAAAACAAGATATTATGTATAATCATTATACTTCATGACATATTATTATCGTACCTTGCTATTTATAATAAATAAACTAAATAACCAAATAAAAATTTTGTTTATAAGAAACTTCATTGCGAATTCGCTAGTTTTCCGAAACACACACTTACTCAAATATATATATATATATAAATATATATATATATATATCACATTTTAATTTTACATATCATCTGAATTTGTACGCAATAAACAAAACTTTGTGAGGTCAGAAGTAACGAGGTACTAAACTTTGCCAAATCATAGAAAGAGATAAATCTACTTTTTTTTAAAATCTAACATGCAAGTTTTTTTACGAGTCATTAAGCGTAATAAAATCTACATTGCGAGTGCCACAAAATTAGTTTTATTGCTCTAGTATAAGACATGACAAAATAGCGAGCGGTCAAACATTAGGTTCCTCTCAGGTAAATAAAACGTCAGTTTTTGACTTGGCCTCTTCAAGTATCGATAACTTCAAAACGAGAAATCTGCCAAACTTACCGTTTGCACTCTCTTTCAGCCAAGAAGTCTTCCATAACATATTGTTTGTTGAACTTTACCCTAAAGCCGTGTCTGGATTGAGACGAAACACCCATATACATAGCGTTATTCCTCCCTGTCACATAAAGTAACAGGTGCCTTACAGATTTATGTTACAAAAGAAAGAATCATTGCGCGATTTAAAATTTGACACGTATATATACTTCACTTTAAAAAGAAAGTCAAAAGTTTTATTTACTGCTCTGCCAATGGTGATCGTCGCGTACGCAGGTACTCAACTAACACTCGGCTGCGCCTTTGTACATAACAAAGAGAAGTGTGTTGAGAATCTCAATGTAAAATTTGTTAATTACATTTTCGAAAGAACTACCTAGTCGAGCAAATGCTGGCCCCATGTAATAGGCGTTCGTTTGAGTCCTACCAAAGAACGTAATAGTCAAACTTCGGAAGAAATTGAAAAAAAAAACTAAAAGAAACACAGATAAACATTAAATACTCAACGGGAAAAAAACCTCCCTCCGTGCTTATTTGCTCAAAAATGCATCGGGCTTATATGCAGAAAAATTCGTTCCACCCAAGAATATCTGCTTCTCTAAGCCTGCTTGTTTACTTGGGCGCCGTTTCCAGTCAGAACTGGCGAACTATGTGCCTTGTTAGTCCATCGCAACACGGCACGAATGCCCTGTGCAGAGGCTCAATGTTCACTAGAAAACTGCTAAGTGCCCCTTAAAATAAATAAAATAAAATTTCAAAAACGCTTTACTTTTATTATTTTAAAGTGAGAAACATGTTGGTGCTCATTAACCTGTCAAGTTTAAATACTGCGAGTAATAGAAACACTGTTGTATAAATATTGTGTTTTTACAATATGAAAGACAATCGAGTTGTTGAGTGAGCGTCGGTTTGACAAATTAAAAACACAACTGAGAAGATAATCTCTCGTCTTTTTTTTCGCTTGGAAACTTCGTTTGTTGTAAAAATCGGGCTGGCCAACCGGAAAGAGAAAGATGTCGGAACGAAAAACTACCTCTAAGTAAATGCGAAACATGAACAAGAAAAAAAAAGTTAATTGTAAACTTTAGTTTGGAAGATTACCAATGACCTTCTTTACTGGAATAAGTAATTTAACCCTAATGCTAGAGACATCAACTTTCATGTAGATTTTCATGCGCCTTACAATCACATCCTCAGCCTCAACAGAACTTCACGATATTCATTTTTGCGGTTCTTAACGTTTATCGAAGAAGAAACAAAGGTTTGTACAAAAAATCGCAAATGTAGAAAATCAAAAGATTGCAATAACGTTAACCCTAATTCCTTATTTTTGTTTCTCCGCCGTTAGCTTTATGTGGGAGAACTCTGCATCTCCTGTCATTGGAGTCGATCTCTCTTCAAGTGTCCTTTTTCTTTTAGTCAAGGGAATCTTTCGCTTATCTCGATGCATTCTTCTCAAAGGGATTCTAGGAGAGGCTCAGCCCTCGGAAGGCATCCTGGAAGAATTTATCCGTCTTTTTCCCCCGGATAAGTCGGCTGCCTTCGAATTTCCCTGCCCAAAGAGTGGTGCTCACTAAGCACGGTAAAGTGCACCAGCAAAATGCCACAAGGCCCCACATCCCCGACGGTTGGAAGCCAGATATCCCGGATGCTGAGGACTATGCTTTGCTTGCTGGGACTTGCCGTTACTGTGGCTGTTGATGCCCTGAGCCTTTAGCCAGTCCCTGGTACGATCCACTTCTCTGGAAACGAGGACGCATTAGCCGTAATCTGTTGCCGGCCACACCAAGCGGCAAAAAGTGCCTCTTTGTTCTTCGTTCGCACTGATGACGCTGAAAACAATTACGGCGAAATTGCACCAGAGGCAACTTGTCGTCTCCTGGAAGGTGCAAAAACACTGAAGCGGCCACCGACCTTCTTTGACGCAGTGAGTTAGAAATTCGGTCTGGTGCATATATTTGGAAGTCCAAAGTTACGGATGTGCTAGCCGTCGTGTCGGGGTGGATAGTTTCCTTCCGCTCTTTTGGTTTCTAATTTACTGGCTTTCTTGAGTTTGCGCGCCTTTTTGTTGGGTATAGATCAGTGCATTTTTTTTCTTCTTGGACGCCAAGACATTCGCTTTGTGAAGGTCTAGCTTCTGAGAAACGAGTTCAACTAAGCTACCGAAGAGCCCGTGTTTGCGCAATAGCAGCAAAGCTGCAGGAAACCCTGATAGCCAGAGGAAAGTTTAGAATGTATTTTATACTGTGGAACGCGTATTGCTTCCTCCATCTGGTCAGTTGTGATCGTCGGCTTGCATATATGCCCCAGTTCGTAAAGTGCAGCACGGCTTACAGGTTGCAGAGAAATAGCGCAGCCTCCGGTTGCTTTACTTGGGCAGCCGGAATCCGCATCTTGGTCTGCGTCGAAAATCTGAGATAAAGATTTCACTAACTCTCAGTAAAAACCATGTGGTCCCCGACAAATAATGTTTTCGTGATTTGAATAAATATTTCCTAAGTAGAGCAGTGATATGAACTCGTGATAAGTTACTTTCGAAATTATATAGCTTCATTTATATGCCATTTTTAGAGTCGTAAACTTATTCAATAATAAGCTCTGAAAATATCATATTTTGACACACCTGATTTTCAAATTCAGTCTTGTGGAAGATGGCTTCCACAAGACTGAATTTCATTTTCACATTCTTGGTACCTTTTCTTTTAATATTTTATGTTAACGACATTATTGTATAATGTATCATAATATAAACCTGGAAGCACACCAATACCTCACTATCTAACAGTTACAGCCAGAGTGTTTGGGCGTCATCACTAGTGTTTACACAAAACACCAGACATCAAGACCAGCTTTGTTCTTATTTTCCATGACCTTGTTGTTGTTTTTATTTATAATCAAATAATGTTTTTATCTTCTTCACTTACTAAGTCCTCTATGTTCGTTAAAATGATCAAACACCACGAATTGAATTAATGAGAACCCATTTTTGAACATACAATCTACGATCTAAAATTACCAAGTGAAAGAAAATTAAAATAAAGCAATGTTATAACACAAGTGTTATCACCAGGCAGAACTCCTTTAATCTGATAAACTTTTGTTTACTTTTTTCGCTCAAGTTTATTTTAAATCTAACCAAGAAGAAATTCGGTCTAAACGGCGGAGGCTACTTCTTCAAGATAAATGATGAACGTTGGTTCATATGCGGCGGTTCGTCCATCAAAACAAAATATAAAGCGAGTACCGCATATAAGTATATTGTTCTGACAACTATTTCCAAAAGAGCATTAAACTAATAGATTTCATATCTACAAGCAGCGGGAACTTGTTTGCCCAGTGAATCTGAAATTCTAAGCAGCTCGAAAAGCAGCTCTAGCAATATTGTGCACCCTTTATTCGCAATCCCTACTGCACCTGCACTCAATGAGTAAATTTAAGCATAACGTAACAAAAATAAATATTATTATACAAGTTCAATCTTGGAGCGAAATGTGATCTTGTTGGAGGTTTTGTGTCCGGGAGTAATGAATTGAATTTGCGCTTCAAACTTCTGGGATAGGACTGTATAATATTAGAAGCCTTGATTGACGTATACAAAATGAATACAATTCTCGTATTCGTGTTTTTGACACACGCTGTGGCGAGCGAATTATGCTTATAATGGTATTCAAATAAGGGCAATGCAGGTGTTTTTTGTCTGTTAAAAAAAAAGTGATACACCTGATTCGAGGCAGTTTCGTTCAGTGAATATCTACACCGAAAGAATAGGATTCGTAACAACGTGTTTATAACTTCAAAATAGTTCATCTCTATTTAAGCCTGTTTCTTTTTATATAACGGCCAGGTTCGCTGTTATATCGGTATTAAAGCAAATAATATAGGAAATAATATTACTGATAGCTTTGAGATTTGCCTTAACGAGCTATGTAAACAAAGTTTAAGTTGTTAGAAGAGAAACATATTTTTTCGCATTGGTGTCCTTCTAACGATCTACCTTCCAGAAGAAATATTTCAGGTAAAAACGTAGCTGTAAAAGTGATAAGACACAGGGGGCTCTGCAGTCTGTTACAATTTGCTGAAACCATTCTGATTGAATACACAAAAAATTATGTTTTCCGTTTTTTTCAGAGGCAATACTTCGTTATGAGCATCAAAGCAGAACACGCGAGGTGTGTAGATAGGTTAGCAACATTTTGAATGTTCGCTCATCCACATATATGTAAAATTATCTCGCGGTTTAACATCTGGCGTCTTTCCCGTGCGCAGATCGAAATTCCTTTCTGCAATTGAGGGCTCGCATATATCTTGAACGGTGTCTCCAGATTGATAGGCAGTAATAAATTGAAGAAATGTATAAGTTGTCTGCCCCTAGAAACGTTATCATGGATCATCTCATAGTGTACAACCACGGAAAAAGAACAAAACCTGTGACCAGTATAAATTCGGTCCTCAATGCATACATGATCCAATATACAAAAAACCCAAGGGGAGCTGAATGCGAAATTGGACAGGATCTGAGGCGGCAGCGGACATGCGAAGTGACCGACAAAAATAGCAAATTGAGACACTGAGTTTTTCTCTTAATTTGCTCTTGCAGTTTAAGGTAGAGACATTTAAAGTTACTCTCGCGCACAAAAGCATTCGATCCCACCACGGCCTATGATTGCGTAATACATGATAAAAAAGGGAAAAGTGACGCTGGTACGTCTGAGCTACATTCGGCTTATAGTATAGACCTTTCCAGGGGAAGTCTTGAACGAAGCGGTTTACAGCGCGCGTCCCTGGTTTTGAGAGAGTAGCCAGTGTTGCCCGACTGCGCTGGGCTGTGATTTTCTAGTCATTGGGCTGTGGCAGCCTGCGTAGGCGCCACAGCCCACTAAATTGCCGCGTTCTATTTTTTTTTTGTTTTGTGTTCTATGGCGAATAGAATTTCTCGGGGTTTTTAAGAATGCATTGTACTATTTTTGGTCACAAAAATAAAGATATCAAACTTGGTTTGGTGACTCCGTGCGCGACAGGACAAATGCAACTGGAATGTTTGTTTCATTTTATGTTGATCTTTCTACGGCACCATACACTTCCAATTTAGAGTGTCGACGATAGTCACTTCACGACTATCGGACGGAATCCGGCGTGTTTTGGGGCACATGTAGAAGAAAGGTGCTCTTTAGCACAGCTTCAAAGCAAATGAACGAACGTGTCTATTCCGTCGCCACACCCGGACCCGACCATATCAGCTATTTGTCGCGAAAACCCGGAACATAGCCGGGAAGGCTTTTTGGAGATTATCTCAACGGAAATAATCCTCCAGGAACATCGAACTGCCCGCGTCGCGGGCTGCTTGACGTTCGCTCTCTTCGTTCGTTTCCTTCGAAGGTCGAGCAGGCTACGAGCAAGCCACGAGCCCTGGTATTCCCTTGTTATCACAGTGGAAGATAACACACAAACGGTAAGCATACCAAACAGGCAAATATAGTAAAAACCTTCATGAAAATCCGGCGAGCTCCGAATGCGAAATGCCAGTGGGGAGTCACAATGATCGGGTTTCTACAGTTCAGGCGGGTGGCAGACATTTCTGGCTGATAGGGGTCGCTCGATTCGCAAAATGGCGGCGGCCAGAGAGCTCTTTTTGCAAAGGTCTATACTACGTACTCTCGTAGAGGGGAGTTGATGAAACTGCTAATATACTTAAAAGAAAATGCGCATGGTATCATCTTTTTATATAAAACATTTCGTATTAGAAAGGTGCGTCAACTCATCTTATTAAAAAAAATTAACTAATTAGGAAGCTCGAAACGTGAAGGGTATGCGTTTCGTCTATGTCCTCGCCTATCCGAATTTCTGTAGGCGCGTGTATGCGTGTG
Source organism: Ixodes persulcatus (assembly GCA_013358835.2). Taxonomy (NCBI): domain Eukaryota; kingdom Metazoa; phylum Arthropoda; class Arachnida; order Ixodida; family Ixodidae; genus Ixodes; species Ixodes persulcatus. Next base: position 554,527 of record JABSTQ010010718.1, read on the forward strand.
TGTTTTGTTTTATGTAGGTAGTGTGGCATCAACCAGAAAAAACTGTCTATTTTGCTACTCTTTCTTACCTTTTATGGTCCTTTCACATTTTATGCTGCTGCTGTTCTTTAATTAAAGCTTGCAAACCCAACAGGCAAATTTACTCGCTGGGGTGCGGCATAAAATGCACTTGTAGAGTTTTCAATATCTTCGATCTTGTCCCCTAACAACCCTATGCCGCATAATCTTTATCACAAGCGATTGTTTTGATTTTATATATAAATAGTTTTGGATAAAACACGAACAATCCAGAACGTGAATGGCTCTTAATAGAGCATTTCTCCATAATGTGCCGTCTGATTTCGGTCACAAACTTCGATATCGGTAAGTCACGCGAATTTAGCTCCGTTTTGCTGAAAATCGGCCTGCAATATTGCTCCTTTCTTTGAACCCTGGCAATCGTAAACCCTAGAATGAAAAAAAACATATTAGCATTCTTCAGGTAAATCTACAAATCTTTAATGACTCAGAGGACGTCATTTGCTGATAAATGGAAATTTATTGCAATAACTACAATACTCCTTTTTTTATTCTACAGGTTTTATCTTCCTTTCCAAATGTATAAACAGGTCTATAGACTATAGCGAATTTTAGAAAGCTAAAGCTGACAAAAGAGTGAGCGTAATTACGTTTGGTGAATGTTAACGCTATCAATCTTTCACACCGTTTTTTTTTTTTTTCGTCTTAGGAATATTTACCGATTCCACATGTGCGAGAACGTTTTGACTCACGCAAGACTTGTAGGAATAAGGCGCCCGTTCACACGCTTTTGAATTCTTAGAACCGTGTGTCTTGAAACCCCTTAAAATTTCTTACAACGAAAGAACAGACTGGCGTCACTTATCGGGTAGTAGCCATGGAACACTTGGCGGCCCTGTATAATTTCAATTCTTTCGCGCATCATTTTTTTTTCTTTTGTGGCTCGAAACACTTTTGTCAGCGTTATAAAAAATCATCTCCCACGGGTATATTGCGCACATTTGATCTCACAAATACCACAAAATCTTTGCTCTAGTGAAATGCAGTTCTAAGGTCACCTCATAGATGATGCCAGCGTGCCAGTGTGTTTTCTCGTCATAAAATATTGTAAGAGGTTTAAAAACACTATATCATAAGCTATCGGAAGTGTGTGAACTGAAATTTTGGATCGTATTTTGAGGAAATTTCGATATGCCCATATCACAACTAGGATTTAGTAACTCCGTGTACCCGGTGAAAGACATTAGTGATTATAGGTGTAGAGTCCGATAGAACACAAGTAACATATAACCATCGCTTAAATAAATATTTACAATTAAACGTAGGACTGTGTCTTTGTATGTGGACTGTTTGTAAGTGAGTTATGGATATTTTCTTCTACAATTTGGTGTTACCCACTACCGAAATTGGCAAAAATAAAGCATAAAACACAAAAATACTAGTGTACGAATTGCGGAAGATTAGACTTAAGAAGCGCGATATCTGTTTTAAAGAAACCGACACCTACTTGCCATATTTCGGTGCGGGCAGGAAACAAACTGTTTCATGATCAACAAATTACATAACACACCATAGAATCAATAAAACCATATAATAATCACGAAAACAAACAAAAGGAACAAAAGTAGCACCTTCACTGATACGCGGTGCGAATAATGACGCTGAATGTTTACACAAAATATTGAACAAAAAATTAATGGGAGGGCTAAACTGTTATTGAGGTGTATTCTGGGCTAGAGGACGCTGAAACGCAACGTTTTAAATGCAATGGCAGACTGCTGGGGATGTATACAGTCCGCAACCTCGGCAGTAGCGAAACGTGGTCGTCCACGCCACTACGCCGCAGACGAACTAAGGGAGCGGAAGAACGACATTCATGCCTTCGCATTCACACCTTAGGTGTCCTCGGAATTTTTTTTTTATTTTCCTAAATAAAAAAAAACACATTTACGGTCCAATTTTGTTTTCAGCACTTAGAAACAGATCTTTTGTTTCTCCCAAATTGACGATAGGAAAAGAGACACTTAACACCAACACCCGAACCGAACCATTTCTTGAGAACAGGGTTTAATACCTACGAAATCCAACACTTATATTGAATCCTGGCTTTCTCTCTCTGTGTCTCAATTGACCCCTTACAGCTGTTCAAAGAATTTCTCTTCCGCTACCTTCCCACAATTACTGGTACTATACAGGCTCGTTTCACTTAAATTGATCGTTAAAACGAGATAAAATTTATATTATGAAATATCTGGTCGGTCCTGTAGGATATACCTCTTGTTTTTAACATTCTGCAAGATATGATCTAAAAAAGTTACACATTGTAATTAACGTTTTTTTTTTATATTGTTTTCTGTTCAGTTAAAACGTTTCTTATGCCGTGCATACATGACTTGGAGGTTTCCAAAGTTTCTAGAGGTACGGTTAAGCGATATTGAGTAATAAAAGACACATCTTACGTAGGCGTTATAGTTTTTTTATTTGTAAGAATTGGTTACAAAACATATGCTTCAAATTTAAACGTATATTTATGGTTAAAGAAATCTAAGCTTCATTGGGATATTCGAGAGAACCTGTACACATATTTGAACTAAGGCACTCAAGTTTATTATTTCCTCATACAATCTGCAATGTAACTGTGATCGTCATGAGTGAACTACGTGCTTACGTTATGCCTAACGTCAAGTTGAAGAAATAATTCCTCACTCGAAATGTTTTGGCGCTCGTTCTTAACCCTATCCGCGATGGTAGGGATTGGTGCGCAGGGCTCTGCGGGAAAGCCGCAAGCACATGTTAGACTTTTTTTTTTTAATCCAGCACGCTCACAGGCAAGGCACTACGAAGCATGTGGCGATATCAAAATTACCAGGTTTTAGCGTCCCATTGAATTCGTTATATTGATGTTTATTTAGTTCATACCAAATATTGAATTGCGATACGTGAAAAAGGCAGAAAAAGATAGAGGAACTCGCGTTGTTTATGTCTTAAAATATTTTATTCGTTTTGTGAATTACCATTATTTAAACTGATTCTTGAATTGTTGCAAACAAATTGCACGTAGCAAAAAAAAAAAAAAAAAGAACGGCTCTGAGCATATTTTGGACGCTGTCTGGTTTATTTGAGCACATTTGTTTACAAAGAGAAATAGCACACGGTTACCCACTTCGCTTTTCACGAAAAATAAAAAAAACAAACAAAATAAAAACTCGAGCCCAAAGGTATCAGACGTCTTCCGAACACCAAATAATTTAGCCAATATCCGTAAATCTTGGCAGGCGTCTGAAGCGGATTTCAGCACCGGGGGCGCTAAAACTGAAGGGTATTGTAAACTGCTCTTTTTTTTTCTAATTCGGGGCACAATTTTATGGTGGTGACCAACCCATGTCTTTTCCGATGACATTCTTTTTTCTTTAGTTCCAGTACTCTTTTAGTACAAGTATTCGCTCATTTTTTTCTTTCTTTGGTCTATAAGGGACACACATTTGAAAGGGGTTTTGTCGAATATAGCTACTTTGTTGTGTCTGGATGCAGTCCGGCGAACCGTGTATGTTCGCGTTTTTGATCCGCTTCAATGTCACCGAAGCAAAAAAATATTTTTATTTAAAAAAAAAAAGTAAATGCAGGTTTGTTTCGTTTAGCACAGAAAGCAATTAATTACCTGCTTATGAGCGTAGATGATTCAGAGTGTAATTCCATTTGTAAAAAAAATAAACATTTCTAATTGGGTTGCCTTTGTTAGACGTATTATACGATTAATATTACCGTAGATATAACTCGCCTACTCGCAATATCTTTCGGAATAATAACTGACCTGCGCGATTGCCACCTCTACATGGATGTTTTCATCCCAACTCAGGCGCGGTTTTAAGGTCGAATTTTAATTTTGATAACAAAATATATGTTATGGCAGCATTCTTAAAATGAAAGACAGCGTAAACGGCAAGCTCGGAGGATTTTTTTGTTTGTTTTCAAGTTATTTCCATTGAAGCACACGAGACGAGAACTGACGTTTGTTCAGCCTGTCGGAGATGGCATGTTTGACCACTTGGCATTGTGTCACTTTTCAAGGTGAAAATTTGAAAATAGTTTTCATTGAACTATTAAAATAAAATTTAAAATAAATTATACATAACAATATTTAAAGAAAAAGTAAAACTGTTTTTTTTTATTGTTTTCGGCAAAGCTTAGCAATTTTTTAAGAGTTACCTATTTAAGTTTTTTTTAATGAACTAGTTATCATAACAAAGCCTAAACGTAGTTCTTTTTTGTTTTAAATTCAATATTGTCTGGAAAATAAATAATTTGCTAGATACATTTGAATTAATCAATGTTTCAAAAATCGTGCAAATTCGGAATCGAAATTTTAAACGATAAATTTTTAATTTCCTTCATTGCTTCGTAGTAGTAAGGTGTGATAGTGGATTATTATAATGTATAAAAGAAAGCGTAGTATATTGTTTGTATGTAATGAATTAAAGCTTGAATATTGTCAAATCTGAGTTGTGAATGCGCCGTCGCATGGGCGCCATTATGGCCAATATTATGGCATTGAAATGATTAATGACCTAATAACAATTCTTACCCTCAAATATATTCGTAAATTGGACTGAACAAAATGCGTACTGCGTAATAACATTTTTTATATAAGGTTGTTACAGTACTACACTATGTAAAGACAAAAAAATTCATTGCATAAAATGCTCGACAAGTGAAAGGACATATCAAAGGGTAAAATTATACATTACCGCTGCCGCGGCAAAGCAATGGCAGTGGTGCCTGAACGCGCACGGAGAACACCTTAAAGAAACTGACATAATTTCCTGCTCATTAATTTGTTTCTGAATTTCCTTTGTAGTAATATGCGTGCCGGTAACCTTCAACAGCCTTTGTAATCCGTTGATGTCGTTCCACCGATCGCAGTGATGGCCTCACCGAAGACGTTCGATTGAGCAGTTACCTTATCCTAGATCAATTGCGAGGTAACAATACATACATAAAGAAAAACACACCGAACTAGTCTTTTTTTTCTTCTGTTCTCTAGATTGAAAAAGAAACTGAAGAGGTTATTGAATTCCAAAAAACAGACTGACATTAGAAGTCGGCTCCGTATAATACGCATGAGTCAAGTTAATTTTTTATTTAATTCGTGTGAGCGACGAACTGGGTAATTTTTATTGTACTCACACTACTTTTGTATTTTTAAGGAACTCCATATCTATCAGCATAAAAATGAAAGGGTACGGCCAACTTTCATCAGCTGGGCAGCTCTTAAGCTAGTAGTATAACTGAATTAGTGCAACCACAAAGCAATTGGATAGCTGCGAATGCAATATTAATTAACCCCGTCACTTTGTATATCCCACTCAGCTGTCTTCTATGTGTTTTAGGAAGATATCCGTACGCGAGACTTTTTTTCGTAATCTAATGACATTATTACTTCGCATTCGAAGCCCTAATGACGATTTCTAACTTCTAAGACTACATCTATAATAGTCCGTGCAAAAATGTCGGTTCATCCGTCGATCATGGTAGGATCTGACAAAGATCGTGCGACTACTTTTCTCAAGAACACTCGTTTGATAAATTCTAGCAATGTACTCAAAATGTTCTTCTAATCGCAAGACAAAAAACGTGGCACATTAAATATTTAAAATGTGACATTCAACATGATGTGAGCATGGGCAATGTCGGGTTCAGTGTCATAATGCTTCCCTAATTTTATTATTTTTGGGGGGAGGCAATTATTTAAATAAGCATGTAATTCGTCAATACTTATTCTGTAACTACATAGTCAATAAGTGAGTCCAAGTGGTTAGAAGTACACTTTCCGACAGCTGTGAGGAAGGCAAATGCAAGTTATTTTTTAAACTTTGGATGAAGATTGCAATAAAAAAATTCTAATTACTTAAAAAGCTCTTGCCGAAGTTTGTTGGTTTTTTACTTTGAAGTTGCTTTCTGTGTTCTGATGTATTATACCGAAGCGATTTTGTATAGAGTTTTGCATAAGCCGAGAAGTTTTAAGTACGAATGCACGAATCCACTTTGACTCTTTGAGTGCGCCATCAAGAAACTCTAGGCGGAGCAAATCCTACGCTTCAGTTCTAAGTTCTGAGAATAAATGAGGTCTAGTAAGTGAGGCCCTTGTTGCCAAAGTGTACACTCTAAAAAAAAGATGGTCTCAAGGAACTAACGACAGCATTGTGTCCTTTTAAGTCCCATTTCCTCCCCGAAGAGACCATCTGGTTTGAGCTAGGCACCGTGCGCAAAAGCGGAGGACTGACTGCACTCAACCGGGACTAACCGAGAGGCGTGCGCGAGCAAAAATCAGCCGTTAGTCCTGCTAAGACCGGAAGCATCTATATGTTTTAGCCCCAAAAGGCAAGCGGAATGCTTGCCTCTAAGACAGCTAATACGCGTAGTTTGCCCGTCGTGAAAGTGTTGACCGAGTTTGGACGAAACTTGCGAATATCTTTAAAAAGACACTGACACTCTAAACAACTTTTTTTAATTTTTTGCCAGGAGATACCTTATGGTGTCAGAAGACTATTCAATCAATAATTTGCTACAGCGTCATGTAGGTTGTAATAAAGTTAAAAAAAAAACGCAACTTCTCCAAACCGAAACCGAAACTGACCGGGGACGAAGAAGGGATAGAGGAGAAAGTTGCCAAAAATCATGCGGCTGTGCAACTTTTTTTTTGTTTTTCCTTCAACGTATTTTTAACATTTTAGAAGCCACAAAAATGGGTATCATATTTTCTGTCTGTTTTTAGTGTTGAGTGTGTGCCTTCGATGACCCACGACTTTGATTATCTTTGGTGGTTGTGTCTAAACTATTGAAAACTTCATGTGAAGCAGAGAATAGAGTGAGCGCGACTCAAACTTGCCGGTTCTCGGTCGGCGGTTTTCGGGAGGAAGGAAAATTAATTTCGAGACGCAAATTGTGTTCTGGATAGTTGGGATCTCATATATCATGTACAAATGAAAAGCTTGGCCAGCTTAAATATCCTGTCAGTGTCCCTTTCATCTGCAACGATCGCTCAGCCATTACGTGGTACACTAACCTTCGCGCGGTGTGTGAATGCGAGTAAACGATTGTGTTAACTCGCATTGACCTAACTATCTTGTCAACAATAATGTGTTGACATTTGACAAGTCCCATGGACGAGATCTGCCCTCGCGTGAACATAATTGTTTATCCAAACGTAATATCTCTGAATTCCAACACATTCACTTTTTGTTTCGAATTAAACTTCAAGAGTCTGAAGAAGAAGCGCTTTGATCTTTAGACTTTCGCAGTCATAATAAAGCGCCACCTCAATCGCTAATACTGAGTTTTTGAGAACAATTTAAAACTCCTGTCTGTGTCTCCCCGTGACTAACTTTTCTGGATAGTCCCATGCCGAACTCAAAATCTGCGATGATTTACCTAATGCACAGCAAGCTCCACACAGAAAGCATTGAAAAGCATTTCATGCTTAAAAAAAAGAAAAGGAACGCCAGAGAAATTTAGAAACGCTAAAAAAGCAAAAAAAAAATGGCGAAAAAAACAAAACAAAACAGCGGGTCTGCTTGCAAATAAAGAGCACGGATTAGTTTTCTCTTGATGTCACGTGTCATGCACTTCACTCGACGGGCGTGGCGGCGAGGGGGAACGAATTGCGTCGTCTCCTATCTCGTCAGTTCGAATTGTTTTTGGTCGCCATTTTGCTCTCCCTAAGCGTGATTGCGGGATCCGGTTTGGATTCGCGATGCTGCAGCACTGCGCTTGATCTGTTCTGAAGTCACAAGTCGAGGGCACTCGATAAAGGTATGTCGAAGTACTTGGGTTCACCATATGTATATATTCATTATTGGCGGATCGAGAACGAGTTTTCAGTTTGAGAGCGTTCTCGAGCTCACAAAGCGCACGCCATACTCCATTCTTTTTGGCACCGTGGGTGCTGATTTTGGTGTCTGGCAAAGATGACTTGAGATTCGATTGCGTGCGGTTACCTCATAAAAGAGAGCGAAATGTCAAGTTTAGTTATGGCATGTTTTTGTTTTGCAGACACTGGCAGGGGCCGCTTGACCATGTTAGAGACTTTTAGTCGACTGTACATTGGACGTTCGGGTTGCTAGCAGACGCTCGTACTGTCACCTTGAAGCGTAGATTGAACGCGTGCCCGCTGGGTACGGTATGCTAAAACTTTCTAATATTGCTTTGGTGAGTTGCCTACAGATCATATGTTTTAGGTGAACCATTGCAGCACTCACGCAGTCTACTTGTTATCTTATTATGAGTGTGTTATGTCTCACACGTTTGTTGATCGATTCGGTATTTCACAACACCAGTGTTGCTCATAACTCAAATCTTTCGCAAACAGGCATGAACAGGCAAGAAGCTGTCGGTGCGCCAAGAAAGGGGGCTTGAACCACAACAGGTTTGAACAGGCGTCACATTGTCTAAGTCATTGTCGACGCAAGTGCAGCTTTCAGAATTCGGCCTGACCGTGGATTTTGCCGCTTAGAAAATTCGACTTTAGTCATCATTGAATGTGATGTAAGTACACATACGAGGCAATGGAGCTACCTGTGATTTGAACAGCAACGTTTTGTTTCTGAGATTGCAGCATATGGGGCAACCAGGATGGCTGCACGAGGAACGTTTCTTCAGTGAGGCCCAACTTCGAAATACAACTTTTAGTCCAAGAGTACGAAAAGCAAGGGTTCAAAATTTAGTGGCTCACGACAAAATGCAGATGATCCACTTTTAGTCCAGGGTCTAAATGCAAGGGAGGGACAATTTAGACGCAGGGTATAAATGCAGGGGCGAGGAATTTAGTCCGAGGTGTGTAAATGCAAGGGTGCGAAATTTAGTCCCTGGTGTCTAAATGCAAGGGTGCAAATGTTGGTCCTAAGATCAAACTTTGAGGGACTGCAGGGAGAGGCGCAAAATTTGCTCCCGTCCCCGTTAGCAGCCCAGGGGACTAATGGTTGTGGCAACGCATTTGCTCCCCGGGGAAACTAAGCCCCGCGTCTCTTTTTTTTTTTTTTAGAGTGTAGATGCAGCGTCTTAGCGATGTTATGCTCCTCATCTGCACACTGTACTCCTCTGCACACTAGCCACCTTGTACTCCACTATATTCCTACTCCTCTGTACGTTTCTGCACTAAAGCCACCTTGTGGCGACACAATATACGTTACAATGACATTTTCTAGTTAGAGGTGCGTTGATCGGTCGCATATCGTCGAAAGCGCCGCCTTGGAATACTATCATGAACTGCCAGAATACCAACTTTTAAAATATGCGCCCCACACCCTGGCAATGGTAGTCGCAACCAGGAGTGTATTGTGTGTTGCTTCATGTGCATGTTGCACAAATTAACTTAGCATGTGTTTTGTGTCCAAAAGCGGGATCCCCATCGTGCGTAGCGTCTCCGAAAGAAAACCATTCCAAAGCAACCACTGGAGTGGGAGTGAAACGCAAAGTTTATACTTCTTGATATCGTACTCCCAGCTTTGATCCTGCGATTTCGAGCCTCGTCGTTTCCTCAGAAGCATGCTTTTTTCTTGTTTCTCGCCTTCTCGCCTCGTCCACACTCTCCCACCGCATGTGCATGAGCGCTCGCTGCCTTGTAATGACATTCCAAACTCGTTTTCACGCGAATGCGGACAGCGGTTCAAAAAGGGGCGCTTCCAAGCTTTCTTTAATGCGTTTTCGTACTGGCGAATCCTCCTTCAACACTTTAGCATACGAAGATGTGTTACAGAAATCGTAATTTGAGGAAACTTCAAGGAGCCAACCATACACTGTTAGCAAAAATAACACGCCCAGACGTGTAAACCGTTGTCCCATAGCGGACACGTCAAAACGTGTTCGTTTTACACGCAGCTATGTGTGTTATTCGTCTACATAGCAGGTGCCGTGCAAACTTTAACACGATACACCGTGTCTGCCTTCCACGAAACACGGCTGAACGTGTTCTTTATAACATATGGCGGGCAGCCGAGAACAGGCGAGACACGAGCCCAGCGAGCCGTGCGCCGTACAGCCGAATTGAGAGCACACAGGACGCGTTTGTTCTCGTTCGATGTCTTATATACACAGTCTCCAAGCAGCGGACGTAGCTACGTGCAAAGGTACGTATGTGCGTCGTCGGCGGTCGGCGGCGTCGGTAGCTACGACGGAACCGCTAGACAGAAAAACAAATGCCGAACTTACATGAATAAATAACTCGAGCAAACTATTTGGAATCGGGCGGAAACGTGCGCCACTTAATGAGATTTCTAGCAGCCTATGAAAAAAACAAAAACAAGTCTGTTAATACAAATAATGAAAAAACGGTTAAGGTACAGGCGAGCTGGTGGATATTTACCATGTTGGAACTTAACCCGAGACTGGGGTAGAAACAGAAACTTAAAAGTAGAAGGGACGCTGCGAGCGATCACGAAAAGACAGCAACCCTACATACATCGCAGGCAACACGGGTACCACGTCTTACACAGCACCGACACCGACAGAAACACAAACATAACAACGACACTGCGCACGACGCTTCCTAATCAACATGCTTTTCTCCCCGCGGCGTATATAAGCTTGACATGTGCGGGTGAGCTTTTGGTCGCTGACCGTTACAGATTTATAGAAGAAGACACAAAACACGGCGCATTGGACAGCCGTATGTTAGAGCTGTTTGCATTTAAAAAGTATGGAGGCAAAATCGATAATGCTCGTCCGTTGCGAAAAATAACGATGTATTAACTGTAAATCCTAAACTGGTCATGAAAAAGTCCAATTTTTGGTATTTTCATATCGAACAGTGTTATGAGCAGTCCGACTAGCTTGAACCAGATAGAAAAAAACAAATGATTCGGATTTTATTATTATGTATTCAATAATAAATGTAGATGTTCCTTACGAAAATCATTTTTTATATATTCTTGTGAAGGACATCCGCCCAACACTTCACTTCCGCTAGTTGCAGTACGGGAGCAGACGTCTTCACTTTTGGGGCGTTTTGATGCAGTTTGTTGTCGTATGTCGTGCCGGTGTGGAGTAGAGCGGTGAAGCTTGAGAGTTTGAGACAGGTGTTATTCGTGATCACTGATCTGGCGCTGATGCGTTTTTTTTATATCGTTATTACCCCGACCTTTGAGGATTCACGGGCCCGTGGCACTTCATTATGCTGAATCGCGAACTCCTTCTCTGTTGACGTCATTTTCCTGGTACCACTCGTGGATACTGCAAGCGTTTAAACAGTGTGCACCGTCCAGCCTACATCCCCGTTGACGTACTCGACCTGTTGAAACTTATTGCTTCCGTCATTTTGGTGTACGCAAGGCAGTTATCTCGCTGCTCTGGTTTCGGTTATAAAATCAAGGCAAAACGCTCGCAGTTCCCGCCCTCAGTACACGTTGGACATCTTTCACACTTTGACACCGGAGAACTGGATGAACGAGGAATTATATTTACTTCAGAGGTCACTCTCGCCGCTTCCTCACCGTCGAGCAGCAGGATCAGATGGTGACAAGCCGCGGATGAAAGGCTCGAGCGTCAAGAGCCCAAGTGCACTCGGTGCCGATACGGGCAATGCGGGTTTTGTCAACCGGTAGGCCAGCACAAACCGTGACCATTCCAGCTCTTCGTCATGACACGGTGTTGCAGAGAGCAGCGTAAAATACAACTACACGGACCACCGAAGCAAACGCACTGTTATCGTACATCTTGGCTTGTGATTGAGCCCTTGTAGATCATCTTACTCGTTTTGCTGGAGAGACGCAAACGATGGGCATAACAAAATCGTTTGCATATTCCGCATGCCTCGCAAAAGCATTTACCCAGTCATTTTGCGAAAAGCGCGAAGCACGGAGTCCGCACCGTCCTGACTTCCCCGGTATTTTACCTGCTTTAGAGCAGTTTATACCTGATAGTAGGTATGCTTACTGTAGCTGAAACTTCAAACTAGGGGCAGGGCCAGAGAGAAAAGGGACAAAGTTGGGAAAGCTTGCTCGCTCTCCCCAATTTCTCAACTCTCAAGTGATTGTACCATATTAAATGCACCACCGCCTCTTCTCAAAATATAGAGAAAGCACTATGTTCACTACGGAAAAATTGTCTCAGTTCATGCATCTGTGGGCAGGTAGGCAATCTTGCACTAATTTATTCACACCACATTATGAGCGCAACAAAATCACATGGGATTTACAGTAAAATATCAGTGGTGACTTAAGCTTCCCTGAAATTCTGCATAACCGGTCGTTTGCAGGACCAAATCATCTGCTCCAGCGGTGTGCGTCGCTGTGCAAGCACGTCGCTGTGCAAATGCAGTCCAAGAACACGAAGCATAAAAACGGCAGATTTAGGACAACTATCTGGAGTCCATTGTTCAATTAAAACGACGTAATTTGGTTGAAAACGCCCGCAACGTTATATTCATGGTATGCGTCGGGAATCTTTCAGTTTGAAACGGAACGAAGGAAGATTTTCTTTTAAAAACGCTCGCTGCGTCCTCCCGGACCAGTCGGACCGGATCAACTGACGACGACGGGACTGAACCCGTTGAACCTCAACCTCACAACAACCAATTTGAGCTCCGTGTTAGCGTGAATTTCTACCTCTAAGCACCGCACCACACACCACGAACGTTTCAGCTCTTTGTCGCATCGCCGTGTTGCCCCAAACAGAACGAGATTGTCAAAGTCAACGCAGCGCTGTCGTGAACCTTGGCTTGTAGTTGCGCACTCGTGGACCCTGTGACTCCCTTCGCTTTCCAAGCACACACGACGATTACGAATGATACTTTCCGTCTTCCGGGAACATCACAGGGGCACTTCTCCGGTCACGTCTTCGCTACATGTGCTCGCAAACCGCGGAGCTTCTCGCGTTTCGTCAAACCAAAACAATACCGGCGCCATGCTACACGTGCGTTGTTGCCAGATTTTCTCCGACCAAACAAAAACAACGAAAGCAAACCGGCTATAGCTTCCAGCGTACATCGGCGTTGCGCCGTGGCCAGATTTTCTCTCTCAGCTCTAACTTAAAGATGACCTACAGATGCAGCAACACTGATATGAAGTTTTAATACGGCGGCCACCACGGAGCGCCGTAAATTCTGAGGAGGGTGCATGGGAAGCGGCGGCACCTTCCGTCCTCCAGGTGTTACGCGGCCGCTTCACTTGCAGTTAAAGGGTTGAAGCCAAAACAAAACCAACTGGCATGTCACGACTTAAGATCGAGAATACGCTTTTTATATCCATTTTAGCTGTTTAGAACGAGTAATTAGACCCATAACTTTATTTGTGGCGTGTAAGAAACTATTATAAAGACCCCTAAAATAAATACAAACATGGGCGACATGAGGGAAGCCCGATTGCCATCGACCAGAATCAATGGCAGCCGGGCGAGAAGCACGGTATGCGCGGGCTTCGCCTCGTCCCGCGACATGGCGTAATTGCTTTTGGTGCATATCTGTCTCCGAGACATGTTTCTTTCCGCGGCATTTGTCTCGACGGTCCTTTCTAGGTGTGTCCCCAAGCAATCCGGTGGTTCGATAGCCGGCAATGCTGCGGTCGTCTCCGGGAAGATGCGTGTTTTCGAGGTCGGCTACACGGTTATACGTGTAGGACCAAACCAAAACACGTTTTTTTTACAACCTCGCATTATTTTTGAACGAATTATCCATTACTCAACGTGTACATTTATGGTAATATGTGTAAATAGTGCGTTTTGCACCCAAATATTTACCAAAAACACGGGACTTACTAACAGTGTAGAACACATTTAAACGATTTTTAAGGCGTTGGGACTTCACTTTGAAATCAAATAAAGCGCACGCGCTTTGCAAAGCAAACACAATTACGGACGAATTATACTGTCATTTGTCTTACGACTGGCATGTACCGTATTTTCCGGGCTATAGTCCGCGGACTATACGTGTTTAAAAGTTTAAATTTTAGACTGTGCGGTTTATCTACGCTTGCACTATTCAGAAATTTTGTTTTTCAAGATCGTTCATTATGACGAGAGGTGATAGAATTTATGAATGAAAGAGCATGTTAATGATCATTTATTTATAACACAAGCTTCTTTGTGAGGTTATAAAGGAGACAATTGTCAAGGCGTGCCGTGTGTGAGAAGTTTTTCGTGTCGGCTAAGCACCAGGTGCGGACTCTGCACGGCGTACGGACTATGCACCCGGTGCGGACTATCTAAGGAAACACTTTCTTTTTGGCCTAAATTGGCTCCTGCGGACTATAGACCGGGTGCGGACCATAGCCCGGAAAATACGGTAGTAAGATTTACGACAGCCTCACTTAAAGGGTGCTACGTTGATAATAAGACCATAAGAATAAAACAAAATCGCGTTTAGTTTTGAAATTGTATCCAATCGGCACTTAAAACAATGCCCGCTTTGAAAAAAAAAAAAAAAAAAAGTCCCATAAAAAAATGTGTTCGAACCTTCTATGTTCCTTTCTATAAATAGAAAGCGACCGCGACCCGAGTCTTCCGCTGAGGCTGCTATTGACCGTGTCCGCCTTCGTTCAACATTGACGCATTCGGTTCCCTGACAAATCCATTGAAGCTACACGGTTGTTCGCAAATTGAATTGTGTCTCTTTTGTGTCTATTTTCGCGCGTTGTAACATCGGAGGTATGAATTACTCCGAATTTTCGAGATTACTTACTAGAAGCGTAGGTTATGTTTTCAAATTCGGGACGAGTTTGCGAATTATGGCACTTACGGTCCTCTCCTTTGGAAGAGAAACCTTCTAATTTTCCACAATTTTCCGACAACAGTTCCTTAATCACTTACTTTAAATTCAGTGTACCTTACTTCGAGACTATTTAGCCATGCCAACAGGTAACTTTATTTTTCGAACATATGTGTTCTATTGTATTGCCCCGCGCTTTGTATATTCAGTATCGTAAGTCACCGCAAGCCACAACTATATTATAAAGTATTAAGTTTTTGAACTTGCTTATTTCAAAGTTTTCTGAATATCTTAATTACTATTACTCTTGACCGGAATAACATAGAAATACCTGTACGAGAAATGCCACAGGCACAAAAGTCATGCTGCAGCCACGAGTGAACCGTACTTTCATAAAAAACAGAGAGGTTCGCATATAAGTGAAGCAAGGTTTCCGTCAGCTTTGTTGTTTACAGAAAATTCTCAAGTTCAGAACAGATGTATACTATCACGTGAAAGGCTGAAAAATTGCTGAATTAAATAAATAAAAAAACTTACCTTCAGCCATCATGCGGCACTGAACCGTGATCCAGAGAGCCAGAAGCAGCGCCAGCCGCGTATTCCAAGGTTCAACGTTTGACAACACTCCCCTCCTTGGCACGATGCCGTCACGGCACACCGGAGCAACGGCGGTGCACATCACTTCCGAATAAACAAACTTCACCAGCGCCCACCTATTCTCCGATTCAATAAGCCCAAGAAAAGTAAGAACAACAACGACAACCACCAGGAGTGGCGGGCTTGAACACTTCGACGCGAACTTCGAGACGGCGCAGCGCGGGATTCCCTCGGTGCTCCCGCCGCGAGCCGCGCGCGACGAGTGCGCGCAGCGAGTTTGCTCCGAGCGTGGTGGCACAACTCGGCGGCGTCGCCGTAGCTCGTCGCGCGGCCGGCTGGGGGAGTCTGAGGCCGGCGTCCGCTGTTGGTGGATCGCGGTCCGTATCGACGCCGCCGGCAGCATCTGCAGTCTCGACCCCTCGACTGAAACCCACGGCGAGAGGAGGCGGATCGGGGGGAAAGAGGTTCTGCCACACCGAGGCCCGTGGTGCCGGGTGCCATCGACGTTGTTTCGCGTCCCGGGAGCATGCAGTTTTTCGAAAGCGCTCCCAACAGCGGCTTGCTTCGGTGAGGACGATGCTCGGGAAGGAATATTCGTGGGAGGAACCCGATGTGCTGAGTTTCATGGGTGGTACTTTTAAGGCTTACTTGTCCCATTGCGCGAAAAAGCGCCGTCGTTGTCCGTGAAAGATGGCCGTAAAAATACGTCATCAAGCACGCGCCGCTCAATCGTATGCGTAAGGACGACGCCGTTCTTGGCGTCACCGTTGAGGTCTTTTTAGAGGTCGTCCTATAGGTGTCCTCCTTGAGGTCGTCCTAGAAGTCGTCCAAGAAGTCGTCTTCTAGGCGTTGTTCTCGACGACGTCCTAAACGTTGTCCACCAGGCGTCGTTATCGACGTCGTCCTGGAAGTCGTCCTTGAGGTCGTTCTGGAGTTCGTCCTGGAAGTCGTTTTAGACGTCGTTCTTGACGTCGTCCGAGAGGTCGTCCTGGACGTCGTCCTCTAGGCGTAGTTCTTGATGTCATCCTAGACGATGTCCTTAAGGTCGTCCTACAGGTCGTTCTAGACGTCGTCTGAGAGGTCGTCCTCAGCGTCGTCCTAGACGCCGTCCTTGACGTCGTCCTCGACGACGGCCTAGAGGTAGTCCTAGACGCCGTACATGGCGTCGATCTCTAGGACGGCGTCCTCGTCGTCGCCCTATAGACCTTTCCAATGTTTACAAATCCACAGCCCAGCGTGCGATCTCCACAGCTCAGCACGCGCGTGTGCCTCGCTCCGGAAAACGAGCAAAGCACGCGCCATACGCACGAACACTGGAAATGGCACCGGCCATACGCTCTTTCTTGGAAAGGTCTATACGTCGTCCTAAACTTCAATACTTTAACACATTCTTGGAAAACATTTCTCCCCCGGGACTATATTGCTTTCGGTTTCCTACACCTGAGCAGTCTTAAGTGCACACACTACAGCGCATTACTGCAAAAGTACTCACTCCTTGCACACGAAAAAGAAAGAAAAAATTCAAACGCACCGTGCTGAATTTTTTTTTTTTTTTTTTCATTTTCGTGTGTAAGGAGTGAGTACTTTTGCAGTGTGTGATGTAGAGTGTGTTAATATGAGCAACCAACTCGCCTAAGCTGCTACGTTAACAAGTCTTAAGTGTCCTCCAGTAATCTTCTTTGTTTCGTTTTAACTTGACGTGATAGAAAGCGACCGTGTGCCCGAATCTTCCTCTGAGGCTGTCATTGTGCGACCGTGTGCTCGAATCTTCCTCTGAGGTTGTCATTGTGCGTTAAATATGCCGCAAGTTTTTTTTTTTTTTTTTTGCTTTCACACATGACCTGCCGCAAAACTGTAAGGAATAGGAGATACAAATCACGCGACAACGCGACAACGTTCTTAACAAAAACAACTTATCTAAAAATTAGCTGCATAATAATCCTCTTCAAACAAGGACACCAAACGTGATCTAGATAATCGCAACTTAAACTATAACTCAATCTTCCCCTAAATATTTTATAAATCTTAAGATGGAAGCAGTGGCGTCACAAGGGGGGGGGGGGGGGGCGGACCGCCCCGGGTGCAGGGCTCAGGGGGGTGTCGCGGCGGGCCACGAGAGCGGGGGGGGGGGGGGGGGGTGTCGCGGCGGGCTACCACCGCCCCGGGTGTCGCTGACCCTCGTGACGCCACTGGATGGAAGTACTGCTTCCTAGTTTAGAGGTTAAAATCGATAAAAAAAAGAAGAAAAAACAACGGAGAAGTGAAAGAGACCAACACCACAGAGCACTCTGTGGTGCTGGTCTGTTTGTCCGTCATTTTTTTAGCGCTTTAAACCTCTCTCAATCACCAACTAGGCCAAGTGCATGCGCTTCTACTGCTTCCTACTTGCCTTAGCCGCAGCCGACGCAACGATTCGGCTGAATTAATTCACGCAGGATCTGGGCGCAATCACACTGCGTGACTGTTTTAGTCGGTTATAGACGCTTTACAGCAGCTGTGCATGGGCGCCGCCATAACTGACCTTCAGTTTTTGTTCCCTCTTATTCCGTTCGCTTGACTTCATCATTTCCACAGAAGGACAGGTTATTGCCATTTTAAGTGTTACTGTGTCCTTCCCCCCAGCATAGGCCGTTGTGGAGACTCGTCAACGCCCGCTTCAGTGACTCGGCATCTCGGTAAGACAAGAGAAGGGCGGCTATGGCGGCTCAATCTGGCGCGTGTGTAAAGCGTCTATAGCCGACGCCCAAAGGTGATAAGCAGCATGACGAGACACTTTTCGCTCTGCTTTATTGACTCCATTGAGTCGTGCTTCGGGTTGGCGATCAGACTTAAAGCGAAACATGCTTCAGAAGTATATCACACCGTAGGCGATCATCTGCGCCATTCGTTGATTCCCAGTCATGACGAAATGAAAATATTGTGATTTCTTGAGCCCATTACGTTCTACCAGATGGCGATGTTGTGTGTTATTTTTCATATCTCTTAAATTTGTAGAAATCGCGAGAATTATAACTTTTCACGGAATTGCCACATCTATGATGGCATCCTCAGGGACTCTCGCGTCGGTTGTCATCTAAAGTACACAAACGCAGTGATTGTGTTCACGAAAAGAAGTAAACAAATGACAAGCTACCGGTCTCTTGTAGTTATAAAAGTGTTCCATACCTGATTACCGAGCATGGAGTTCATTGACTCAAAATCATAGAGAAAATTAATTTTTTTTTGGTCCCAACATTTCTCTGATTTCTAATTTTTATATGTATTTGTAAACAGTCTATATTGCGCATCACTGTGCTCAGCAGGGAAATGAGCCTGTTGCATTTTTTAATAAAGAAGTGAACCTTAATTTGTGCTAACTGTCATTTTCGAAACTGAAAATGTCTTGTGCCAGTACAGTTCAGTTCGTACTACAGATAGGGTGGGCGAGTGTCTATAAGGATGCATTACTTTGAGTTACCTTTCTGTCTAATCATCGTTTATTGAAAGAACTCTAAACTTCGAGCAAAATGATGTACTTCTTCTATATAGTTTTATGCTCTGCGCCCTCTTTCTTACCTTAGCTATATTATTTGTGTTTCTGACATCCCCCAAGCCTACTGCACTTTTAATTACTCGAGAAATAGAAAAAAGGATTTGCGCAAATCTATCTCAACTTATTTAAAAAAAAAAAAAAAAAACTACTGGTTTCCTTTTCTTTCTCTCTTTCTTGCCATCTTCATCTTTCTCTAGATTAATTTCACTTCACACAGTTATTAGTCAAATCATAAAGGCTAAATATTTTAGCACACAGCCTGATTAAGTGAATAACATTTACAGGATTAAGGCGAGCACCAATACATGTCATAGCATAATAACCGCATAAAAAGAGCAATATAAGGCTTGAAATAAAATTTCTCAGAAATGGCCTTATGTAGAGCATTCATCATGCTCAAGTATCGCAAGTGTAGGTTTCTGAAGAAAAAAAAATGCAAGAAAAGTAAATAGTATAATTTTCTTGCACCGAGAGAAGAAAAAAAAAACACACCTGGTTGGCGTTGTTACTCACCGATGATACCACAACGATAAAAAAACTTCTTTAGGGCGTTCAAGATGAACGCCCTAAAGAAAATCCAGCAGATTTAAGTTAGTCAACAATGGTATCACAAGGAAAGAAAAACTTTAAAGCTTATTCAAGATGATCACTATAAAGCAGATCAGTCAGATCTCAGCATGTGTGGTAGTACTTTGAGTAGCAGCGTGAACCAGACTATAAGTTCCCGTTTTTCTTCATGTACATAAGAGTATCACGTATTTTCTTTTCTTTCTTTTTTTTTCTAGAAAAATACGCTCACGAAATTTGAGTAGGAAGAATGCACGACCTAAAGGCACACGCCTTTGGGAAAGTTTTACAGCAATCATTTCCTGTGCTTACTTGAGGTATTTTTATTGTTATGGCTGACTCCGGCAGAAAAAAGGTCGTTACCGTACCGATAAAACAATCGATTTTGCTCTCAACAGAGGAAACATAGACTGCTCTGTGTTTAAACTGCGGCACTAACATGTTTCGAATCGACCTACCTCTGCTTGGAAAAAAAAATGGGAAACATTCCCTGACAACAAATGCAAAAGATGTGCAACCAGCAGACCAGCAGAAATTAGGGTCTACCGTACTGGCTATATACGTTGCAACCCGAATGGTAAGTCGACCACCAGTTAACGAGGCAAATCCTGCAGAAAAAATAACAATAAAGCAAATGTTAAAGATGAATCACCTTTTCTCCGTTTTTTCTATCAGTAAACTTGAAAGAGATCAGCCACGCTGCGGTTTACTTAGGAAACTTGCCACGCTCAGAATGACTTTGGAGTAAACGGTTGTGTGCTATTTGCTAACCTCATGCTTCTGTGTGTTCCAAGTGTTTTTGTTGCTTCCATTCACGGCTTATAGCAATACATCATGGTTACCTTATCACTCACACACTCTTAACATTGATGGTGGTGAACATGACCAAATTAAATTGAGCTTTACAGAAGAGAATTATTCAACGATTGTTCGCACGACGCTTATTGTTTTACACGTGAAGGTAAAAAAAAAAAACACAGGTTGCAACCATTGAGCTAGTTAAAGGGCAACTCCACTCAAGAAGTCGACCCTATCGAGATGACTGATATCGCTTTAGGGGGTCAACATACGGTCATACCCAAAATATCACGCCAAACCGACGCCGTATTACCGATTAAAACCAATATTAAAAATGTTCTCCCGGCTCGGTTAGCGGCCCAAAAGCGGGCGAGCAACGCTGGCACCGGGTGAGCTAGTGAAGCAACACTGGGCAATGATGTAGGTCTAGTCCTACGCTCTCGTACGGACGCCGCGGACGCTTCGTTTCCCGTGGCATTCTGCGATTGTGCTGACGGCAAGAGGTACTTACCACGTTATCCTGTGTTCTCCTATTTTTATTAACGTCCAGGCAGTTCATTTAACTCCAGCATTGCTTCCGCGACAGCGCAGAAGAGAGCGAAGCGGTGCTGCTCGCTCACGCGCGTGTCGTGGAGCCGGAGAGACTCGCCGAACTCCCGTTGGGCAATTTCGAGCACGACTTGTGGTGCTGTGGGTTGCACCAACAATTCGGTGCGCAACCAGCAGCTGCGGTTCCACCAGTTCCCAAGAGACCGGAAGAGGCAGAAGGTGTGGGTCGGTGCCGTTTGCCGGATAGACTTCGGAATACCGTCGACTCGAGCTTCGACGCGAAGCTCTGCTCCCAGCACTTTACGTCAGACACCTACACACGGGATCCGCGGCTGCTGACTGTTGCGGGCTTCTCCACAAAACATCCGTCTTTGAAGAACGATGCGGTGCCGTCGCTGTTCGCGTACCGTCCGCAGGCTGCTCCAGCACGATCGGCCGGACGCAGCAGGTCGCGGCTGATGTAACTATAGCGTGCAAATAAAGTCAACTTAGCTTAAACAACTTAGACCGCTTGTGGATACATCTGTCCATCTATCTCCCATTATTTATTTTTCTCTCGGTCCGCGATCAAGAAACAAATACAGTCACGCTGCGCCGGCACTGACCGCGTCATATTTATGGCAGTCGGATTCGCTTTTCAACCGCTAAATTTATAAATACACACTAAAACTCTCAACTTAGGTGCATATTAACAAAGTGAAGCGGTAAAAAAAGAAAATGTGCGACTTACCTTCTGTTTTGAAACTCCACATCGGACTGAGCCAACATTGTCGGTGCGTCGGCTCAGAAGCGCGGGACGAGAACAAGGTCATGGCGACGACGCGCCACTAATATCAGTGTTGCCAAGCTGCTTGAGCCGGTAGTTTCGGTTTCGCTGTGCCGCCGGAACGATACTTAGATTCGCGATATCTACAAAATTATTCACACCACCGAAAAAAAAATTATATCTCGTGATTCAGGGTCGCCGACTTCGATTAAACAGATCATAACCCAAAAATTGTAAAAATGGAGTGAAGTTGCCCTTTAAGATATAGAACTTCATACAGATTTTTTATTAATCAAAGGTTTATAGACAGCTTGACTATGTCGAGGAAATCATATCACACGGCAAATTACGTGAAGTACAAACCATCTAAGAACAATGTCAAACCATACAAAAAATAAAAAAAACGATTTTTTTTTATTACCCTATGCCTCAATCATATAAAACTGCTGAGTTAACACGAATGTTGAACTGCAGGCAAATAACATCGGGTATCTCTATAACTTCGCTAACATAAAAAAAAATGTTGGCTACAATCCTCATGTTTAATTAAAGCCCCAGCAATCGTGCATAATCGTCTGTCTAACAGCACTAACCAAAATGCGCCCGAACGTATCAAAGCGGTTCCCTAGTAACTTTTTCTGACTTGTTGTTTACATTCTTTTAATTTTGACTCGAATGCAGAGTAACCGAAAACCTCTATGCGCCATCAGATTTTGCCACTTTGCAAATCACGTGAAAGTTGTTTTTTTTTTTTTTTTTTCTATTTGTCTCTGGCTTTTGCGTCACTCTTCGGAGTGATGGACATGGTACAAGTGGACTGAAGCGCAGATGACTGAAGAGAAGACTACGGTCACCTTTTCTTAGATGCGCATCCTTTTCGGTTTCATTAAAACGGCATTTATGTTTCCCAAAACCAGGTTTTGCGAAGCAGATGCGCCGAAACATGCGGAAAACGAACCTCTGCTGAACTTGAGTGGCGAGGAAAAACCAGAATTACATTTTATGTCACCAAGAAAACCACAGTTGAAATATTAAAGTCCAATTCAATGCTTTGTAAAATTGTAACTAAATGTCTTAAGCATTTATTTATTAGAATTACATAACTAAACGAAGCATTCGTGGCTTAATAAACACAGTTGTTTTGTTGTTTCCGGGCTGCTTACTTCAAAGCAGAAGAGCGTGATGTAGGCTACGTTCGCAAATGGTAGTTTGCGTGGTAGATTGCATTATCGTGTTTGTACGCCGTGGACTAAACTTTTGTACTCGTTGACGACAGCGAAGTTCAGCCCAAATGCAACTTTCTGTTTCTATGACACTGAAAACTATATTTCATCAAACTATATTTTCGCAAATTAAATTATCTAACTTTAATTTTAATTGAGAAGCACAGCTTAACAGCACTTCAACTCTACTGCTGAGGCTAAGGTTTAGAAGAAGCCGAGAAAAAATTATCCTTTTAAATTACGCCTGACACCTTCATTGAAGGGTGGAGATTTATTCACTTCTTCGCAATTACTAGCACAATTGTAATTTGTACAGTAATTTCTCTGAGTTTGCTTTTGTGATCCTGCTTTAGTTAATTGTTTACATTTGCTCTGAAGGAAAGCCCTGCTGTGACGTGTAATGGAGCCCTTTTTCAACATTTACGTACCCCATCCAAATGAGGAAGTTAAACTGTCCAGAAGAATGAATAAAATTTGCAACAACCTATTTTTGCTTTGAATTTTTACATCACAATTCGAAGCACAATATGCGGGGTTTTGAGTTTAGAAGTCTCGTATCAAGGTGACGCCCCTTTGATATGTTAACAGAAAATATTTTCGCTCATAGCGCTTTGCTAGAGGCTAGTTCCTTTTTATATAAAATGAATTATTTGGATCATCGGAGTAAGCAATAGCCAACGGCTTCAAGGTTGCGTAACGGCAATCTTGAGGGGTTTCATACAAAGTAAGACAGTGGCTTTGGTTCTACGTATTGACGGCTGTGCCCGGAAGAAAGGTGTTGCTAACTGCCTTTTTAGAATATATGTTATAAATATTTACTCAAGTGAAATAATGATCATCAAGCTGCTATAATGGACAAATATCTACAGAGTCAGAGTATAGAGAAATCCGGCCGACTGACAAATGTTGCTACCAATGTTACCCTGCCACACAAAATTTAAAAAAAATTAAAAAAGCAACCAGGCTTTAAGAAATTTATTAAATTAATGTGCTTTATGCGAATTGAAAATAACAACAACCAAGTAAACTGCGGCTTTATTTTATGTGGCCTGCGGCTAAACTCAACACAATCACGATTGAAGCATTAATGTCTTCAACGCGGCGTTGGTTTTGATTTTATACGTTGATGGTTCCAACACATGTACGGAATTACTGACATTCCACTAAAAAAGCAGCCCGTTTGAGGGCACGACTTATGAATAATCGATTCCGATTAATGGAAGTTTGCCACCCCACTGTTACAGATGAATGCCCGCCATTTTGACAAGAAAGCGAGAAATGCCTTTCCGCAGCGCGATTAACTGATGGATTGCTTCCCCGCAGGTTGGACGTTTTTTTGATAAACGACGCATTCCTTCTGAACTTCATCGAAGACTCGCGGGCAGTCGAATGCACCACTGGCGTTTCTCGTAGCAGAGAAAACCGCAAATACGGTCCTATTTTCCGCTGCGGTAAAAGCGTTGCAGCGCGCCAAGGCTCGATGAAAGGAAATTGATCGATGGTGGTTCACGTTCGACGTTAAATGTTTCTTTCGCTTTCATTTACCTTGGATTGCGAATTTTCTAGCGTACTGTTTAGCAACGTCTTGAATAACTAGTCTTCCTGCAAAAATTGGGTCAAACAAAAATAAACAAAGAACACTAAAATAAGACAATCCCTTTTGTACTTTTTACTACTTAGCGCACATGCAGGGGCGCTCTTGCAAAATAGCTCAGGTTCTTATTCTGTGTATTGGCGAAGATCCGTTACGAAACGTGCCAACCGCTGCATTCAAGCCGCTTCTGTCCAGGGAGTCTCTGACACTTTTTTTGGTAAACCAATAAGCGTACAAGGCAACAAATTCTTCTTAGCCGAACGCCCTTGAGCAACCAGGTTACCAAGCTGGCAGTGGCGTTGCGAAAAATATGTAAGGCAACAGTTTGCCTTGTCAAATTTATAACTTGTTATCTCACGTAGAAAAAAAACGCATCGAAGTATCTTATATCCAAAATGAAACGCTTCTTTTTAAGGACAATGCACTGTACTTAAAAAAAAAGTATAGCAAGCACATTATAGAATTGCGGTTTTAGCATTATTCTGTGTAGGTATGAAGCAGGCCTCAATGCCCTCCGAAAATTAATTATTGATCGTACTTTAAAAGCACCGGGCGACAATGCAGGGTGGGAATGTTTTTCACTCTCACAAGCATACTGGCACTAGTGAGACCAAAGTACGCACGTGACGTCATTAACCAAGAAGCTTCTTTGTAGCCGCATCACTTGAAGAATAAAATCGGACGTTTTCTTTCAGTCTCTCCTTCACAAAAATGTATAACAAAGTTGTGAAGATCGCATTTCTGGCGTTATGAACACCGCAATCACAAACATTTCTCCATCAAGCTTAGCGGTTTGCGCGGTCACGTTACTTAAATACGGCTCCTACAGGCTCATACACGAGTACTGTATTACGGCTCATATACGGCTCATACACAAGTACTGTATTTGCATTTGGTTTTTTTTTTTTTTACTTTTGGATATCAATGCCTCGAAAGGTACTGTCGCTGTGATAATGGGAGTAGCCGAACCTTGACAGCTTGTGGAACTCGGCGGGTGTCCTGTGCTTTGACAACCCCAGCGATTGGCTATGATAAACATTGGCGGCATAAACTCGGTTCCAGATCACGTGCCCGCTTGTTCTGGCTACAAGTTGAGTAAATGAAAACTGCTCGTTTTTTGTTTTTTATAATTTTTTTTCCAGCGACCGGATTTGCGCTTAAGAAAAAAACAAAACAAAACAAAAAAACTTGCGCGTGTTTTATAGGTTATGAATATCCGGGAATAGTTTTAAATGGTATTTGCTGAAAGTAAAAAAAAAATGTTGCATACTCTTTTTAAGTAGTTCAATTAAGAAACGATATACAAGAGACTAGGCAAGCACATTAATTGGAACAAAAAAAACATTGTTTTTTTGGTACTAAAAAGCATACGCATTAAAATACGGTAACACCTGTCTCATTTCAACCCGCAAGACATGTCTTGTGAGTATGTAACTTTGCGTTTTTAATCAAACGCCTTCAGGACTACGTGTAGGAAGGGGTCTTCACGGAACGCAGTTTTGTTGGTCCTTGTTCGCAGCGCATACAGACAACAGCTACTTCTTATTGTATGCCAATAAAAAACTAACATGCTTGAATGAAACGTATGTTGTGCGTGCAGAATGTTGAATTCTTTCAACAAAAATATTTTTTGCTTAGGACAAAATTTATGACAACATGTTCTGAGCCTTTAGTGCAAAAGACGACCAACAATATAACGTCCCGTGACTACTCTTCAGAGTCGCTGTTGTCTTACTAAATGCACATGCTAACTTATGAGGCATATTACTTGTATTGCTTCATCATTCATCCTTCGGCGTCGTTCTTATAGGTTAATGCCATAATATTATTGGCTATAGAGCGGCAATAGAATGATCAGTAATCTCAACGCCCTGTGTTTGCTTGGCTTCCTTTCTTTGCTTTCTTGTTTGTTTTTTTTGTTTTTGCTTTAAATTAGCTTCTTTTTTTTAATTATTGCGTCTTGCTAAAAGTTTTCCGGGACTAAAAGTTCTGCATGACCGAGCTTGGAGTCGCCGTTCGTAACCGGCAGGGCTCAGCGGAACTCCTTTTTGTGGGCAAAGAGCCAGGCTCCGCGTACGCAAATTCTAAAGCTCGGGGGAATCCCATAGCCACCGTGTCGGAATACTAATCGCTTGCCGCTTCCAGGCATGTAGAGGCGTCGCCGCTGCTTGCGAAGAAGCAGTGGTAACCGTTGCAAAGGAGCAGTGGTAACCATTGCGAGGAGAACGAGCCCACGTTCTTTGCTAATTTGAGTTCGAGGCAGACCGAGAAATGATAAGGCTTGCTGGGTGAAACGCGGGCTTTCGGGAGGATGAGGTGGATTTTCTTTGATCCCTCAAATACCAAATCTGGCAAAATAGTTGAATCGGGTAATACATAAAGTATAGCGAAAGATACGGGTGTAAAAAGTACACACACACAGGTGATTAAATCGCCCCAAACTGCCTGTTTTTTGCGCTAACATATACTCGAGGACATCCTGTCCTGGTATATGTTGAAGGTACTACGTGCGCTTCCGGCCTAGATTCCAAATGGTAACGAACGTACCAACATCGCATGCTCACAAAATATTGGAAGCCTTTTGGTGAGTCGAGAATTTACTAGAATTATTGTTTGTTTACGATGATATCTTTTGCCGTCAGTAGGGGACGGATAGGTGTAAGACGGTCACCAACAAAGAATGCGACGAGGAAGTGTTCCAAAATGCACCTCGGCGCATCAAAACGTGAGGAGGAGCATGCCAATCATAGAGAACCCCGAGAAAATGCGGGATGACGAGCAGCCACGGGCGCGCCGTCAGTGCTTGAAATCGGGGGTTGACAGTAGCACGTGCGTTCGTTTGGGTTTAAACAAACACACGAGGTGTGCAGAGAACAGAGGAACCATCACGCCGAATACTCGGCCTGTCTGCAGGGAGTGTTGTTTTTCTTTTAATTTATCTATTCATTCAGTATTCATTATTTAACCCGTTCGTTTCTTTCTTGCAAACCACACAAGTTATACTTTGCAAAGTAACAAAAAAAAAAAAAAACCACAGAAGATACGAGTGTGTTTTTTTTTTATTTTTTAGGTGCCCACGTAGTCGTGAACCAATGGTCGGCTCTGCTCCTGCACAATCGTGTCTCACCCACCGCGGTCACAGCCTATCGCTCTGCACACTAAATGGCTGCCGGCCGCTGCGTGGCAAAAAAGCAAGAAAAACAGTTAAATGATGTCGTGTCTATTTATCAAAACGTCATATGCGGAAAGGACCGGCTCATCAAGCACTCGGCGCATGCGTGACACCGCAATAACTACTCCGCACGAGGCAGGTGTCAGTGCAACAGGGATATAGTTGCACGGGCAGAAACAAGCAAAATTCCCTCGATGCATCACGGCAGCGGCGTCGTAGTCAGACTGGGGCTGAGTTCAGTCTATCGTGTTTTCTCAGGTACGCAGCCGAATCTCACGCCGTTTGAACTTGCCTTGCACACGCAGTCGCGTCTTTCAGAATCGTCGCCTCAATGCCTCCTTCATTTTGCCTTTTTTTTTTCTACCACACCGAGGATACACAATCTCAGGCCGGTGCAGCGTCGTTAATCTAGCGCGCAGGTGTGGAACCTCCTACGTCTGTGGCGCCGCCGCGCCATGCACCTACCTCGAGTCTGAGTTACCTGCCGTTGCACTTCAATTATGCATTTAAAACAGTATAACTGAGATGATAACCCAGAGCTCATGAGGGTGGGTGTCACTTTCCTATGCACCAGCACAGTGTTTCCAAACGAGCCTGCTTTTCCCACACCGGGTGTGGGCACTGCGCGTGCGCAGAAACCAAACTCGAGAGGAGTGAAGCGTCTGCGCATGCGCAGTACCGACAGCAGTGGCGTGACGTCAGTAAGTTGAGTTGGTCTTTACTCTGTCTCACTTTAAGCACGACCGCAGCCGACGTTACAATCCTTTGGAGCCAATCAAGCCGCGCCAAAAAATGTATCGCCTAGGCACTGGTCTTTGCGAATTTGCTATTATCGACTGGGTCAACCCCGCACAATGAATGCACCGCGATCCGGCGCTTGTTTTGGTGCCCGATTGGTTGAGCGGGTGATAACGAACCCACAAATGCAACGAGTGCCGTGACGATGCACTTTTGGGGCTGTCTTATTTTGTGATGTGCCCGCGTGAGAAGGCAAGCGCTATCTGTTTGCTCGACTGGCGCGATGATGGCTGTCAGCAGTGTTGGAACTAACGAGTTACAAGTAACGACGTTACTGGTAGCGCGTTAGTTTTTTGGTAACGTACTAACGTACTCGTTAGATTCCCAAATGAGTAACGAGTAAAGTAATGTCATTAGTATTTTACTGTATCTCCTATCAAATTATGTTACACATTACTCGTTACTTTTGATTAAAAATGGCCGCATGATAGTTTGAAAGCAAAATAATTTTTATTCTGCGCACTACAAAAAGTGGCAAAGAAACCCCAAGAAAGCTATGTATAAACGGCGTCATTTCAAACTTTCTCCGAAGACACTTTCAACGTTCCCACGACCGGGCCCAAAAGACGCGAGATTATCGCTTTGCGGATTCCTAAGCGCCCTTGGTGCAGTCTTTGTATCGCAGCTACTAAGACCACCATCGCCGTGCCCTGAAAGAGCAGCCGTCTCGATGGAAAGAAACATCCACTCAGAAAACAACAGTCTGCCGCCACTCGAAGGATTCTGCCTAATCGTCCCTAGCTCTTCAGCTGGTAAAATCCTTCTCTTCGAAATAAATACATTTTCATTCTGTCAACAACAGAAAGGATAAACTCTAAGTTTGTAAGCGTTGACGTTCAAACTCTTTGAACCAAAACAAGTGGTAAGGTTATCGCAGGACTGAAAGGCGTCCGTCACCAGAAAGACGTCACCATATTTTAGAATCTCTGCCGCCGTGGTACAAAGGTGCGGTCTCTCACTGGAGAATGGCTCCCGTTCATTAGGTCGCCTCGCACTAAATCCTCTGGGCATTCTTTCCCCCATAGCGCCTCAAAAATTAGACGAAAGACTGCGTAAACACCACGGACGGCACGTTCTTTGTATCGCAGTTAGCCCCCAACTCCCTGGCATTCAAAGACCGAATTATCTATTGCTGGACGCTGCGCCCGCGATATCCTTCTCACAGTTCCTGGTTGTGTGTGAAGGCTACTGTAACGTTCTTCTAGAGAGACACATTCGTAGAAGTATGATGGCTTTCATCTACTTCGCCCTTACTTTGCTGCTGCCGGCGTGAAAAAAAAAGAAAAAAAAAGGTTTTTGGACGTGAAAGGGAAACTTAGGGTAAAGAGCTTATAAGCGCTCACCACCTTTTTTAATCATATATACACGTAAAGATATTTCGAGTATGCATGTGATTATAACCAAAGTATGGCCGGCGCTATACTTTGTTTAAAATCCTTTGGTTACTATTACTGGTTATAATAAGGGACCGGTGTCCTCTTTTCGTTGCTTGTGTAGCCTAAACCGGACTGTGACTAAGACTGGTGTGGCTATGAGGTGTGTTGTTTGTAAGCAGTCCGTGTACAGTACAGTTGCCTCTGTCATGCAACGTCTGCCTCTAACCAACAAGGCCGTTTTGGAACGCTTGTTATAAAAGCTTTTTTTAACGCCATCTCGCACTCAATTTTCGTGCAAGATGGCAACGGTACCGAAACTCCCGTATTATGGCCCGGGCTAAGTGATACGTATGAACCGAGAGAAACGAAGTCAGACAATTTGCTGTTTAAATGTCTGCTCTGTATGCAGAAACTCAAGCTGCTGAGCACATCCAGAACGTCGAACTCTAATTTGAAAAAGCACATTAAGGTGAGTTGTTTTTTAATGTCACATTTTTTTTCCAGTAAAATGTCGTGGTTAAGTGTTGTTAGCCAAAAGAACGCACCTTTGTTTCGAGACCGTTTTGTTAGTCGCAGTTTTTAAACTGCATCTCACAATGCTCATTAATGTAAGCTAGCGAAAAGTCTTCGAAAACGGCTTAGCTTAGTTTACTTGTATATTTAAGGAGGAGGGTAAATCAATCATGGCACTTATATATAAACACCTCTATCTGATGTTTGTTTAAGTTTTCAATTTATTTAGAGAGTTTTTAGTTTCTATAGTAATTTGTGATGCAGTTTATTTAGTTATTATTTCGTTGTTCCACACCACTGATAACTAGTAATTAACAGCGGTGCTTCGCATCAGTCCTAATTGTTTTTCTTTTCCGCCAGTCCCTTCATTCGAAGAAGCCTATCAAAGTTCGCGGCAATTTCAAAGAAACGAAAGACCGAGACTACAACCCACTTTCCCGACACGCCCTTCCTGAAGCTGAGGAAGATCGACCGTATGCATCAAGTTACCGTTTCTCAAGAACGGTTCGACAAGCTTGCGTAGACGTTTGTGGTTGAGACGCTACAGTCCTATACTAACACCAGTCATACACTAACAGTGAAACCGAAAGTAGCATCTGTCAGTATGGTGGTGAACGAGATGCGTTATTTCGTTTCAGCTTAGGTGCAATTGCTGCCGACACTATACTTTGTCTCATCCTACCGTGAACTAAGGGCCAAAGCCACGGGCCGCCAGGTCCAATCACGTCCCACGCTATACTATGACACGTTTAACATTGATTAGGAAAGGACGAATAATGCTCGAATCCTAGAGCGCCGCATCATTTCTATAGCTTCGACGCTTCAAAGAGCCTATATGTCGTGGCTTTTTTTGCGATGTAAAATTGTTGAGTCACTCAGCGTTCTTCGATTCGAACCACTGCCCACCCGTCCCCTCATCAGTGATCCCAGACGCGGACACCGATATGTGCATCGAAGCGAAATACCGCACGACTTCTAAGTGGCTCGTGATTGGATCTGGCGGTCCGTAGCATTCTCCTTTAGTCCATCGTAGGGTGAGACGAAGTTTTTTTTTGTTTTTTTTTTTGTATACAAGCAAATGGGAGCAATCAAGTAGCAACAAAATCGCGAGTCACTGGGTCCTTTCTGTTTATAATTGGTTCAGCGATGATAGAACACGTACAGGAATATGAGAAACACAATGATGATGCACTTTTGACGCGCTCTGATTGATTCAGCAGCTCGTAGCGTCGGCTGTGGCTGGACTTAAGGGGATACAAACTATAGTGACTGCGATGACGTTCAATACATCCTCACACAATATGACGTGCTTTGTGATTAAATTGGTTCTTTCGTAACTCGCAATGATTAAATTTCTGCCTGCTGCGAGGGAAGGTTGACTCGTGGTTTGGGTTCGTCAGCGGTCCAATCTCGACAAGGTACAATACGGCCTTCAGCATCCATTTGAGAGCGAAGAAGTGTAGATTTGACTGCGCCAGTCGCAGCCAAATCTACACTCTTCCCCCCTCCCAAAGAAAAAAAAAAGAAAACAAAATACCGCATGCTTTTTTATTACTTCTGGTGGAATTCCAAACGTGTTCTTTTTCCGCGTTGTGCAGGGGGAACTGAATTCAGTAGCAGCAGCAGCCCCGCTCTCTCGTTGCACCTCCAAACGTAATTATCCGCGCGCGTGCATTTTCTTGTTGGTAGCTCAGTGCCCCATGTTGCGCTTGTTGCCATTTTTTTTTTCCGCGAGAGCAGCAAGAAGAAACGGCATTACAAGAGGGTGCCCTGGCTGCAACCTGACTGATATCACGCGAATGTCGCGGCGTAAGGTGATTAATAGACGCTAAACTTCCGCTCATTAATTGCACTCTAAGAGCTCCGCGAATGAGCGACGCTTGCACACTGAAAAGGCCAATCGATTCGGTGAAGTAATGAAACCTTTTCTTCTGGAAGCACTTAAGGCATCCAAGGGAAAAGGAAGAGAACGCCTATAATTACACGCAGGAACGGATGTGTGAAGGGAACCGTGAATCGCAGCCCAGGCGGCGACATCGGCTACATCGGAGACGGGTCGTTTAGTCTCCGTTATGCGAAAGAACACAGACGCATTTTTCTTTTTTTTTTTTTAATTCAAAGTTGACTTTACTATGGAAGATAGCAGATTTTTAAATCCGATTAAAATAACTAACAGCGTGCAAGCGCCGGGATATTTAAGTTTTCGTTGCATGAACATCTGACGAAAGAGGAGTAAAGGCACTCAGCATTCTTTATCATCCATTGAACTTTGTCACCGACCCTTTCCTCCTCTTGCTTTGACATATTCGATAATCTCTTTCACGTTTTATATGCCAACACGTTTTCGGTAGGTTCTATGAGATATTTGTACTTATACAATATACGTTTATAAAATGGAATTTAGATGGGGCATTATTGAGTAGCGCCGGCGGCCCGCAGAAAACACAGCCCGAAAGATCGCAAGTAACGTTTTTTTTTTTTTTTCTGAGGTTTTTTACCTCGTTAAATTTCATATTTTTAACTCGGAGTCACTACTTAGACGCTGGAAGCTCAAGAACCGCAAGTGGCGTCGCTTGTCATCTTCACGTTTATTTCTTAGTGATCTGTTCTTTGGTATTCTTATTTTCTAACGCCGTAATCTCGATGGCATGCGGTGCGATAATGAAATGCCAGGGCGGTGCCACGATCTGCGTTTTTCAAGTTGTCGCCGACGATAAAAGTCTATAAATAATAAAAAAAAAAAAAAAAACACTACGCTATTATAACGCTTTTATGCATAGATATTTTTTCTTCTATCTCAAAACCAAAGCTGTCACTATCAGTTTTACAGGTTTGTCGCATTTCTCACAAATGATCTGTCTGCCGATCCGCCGCTGGAAAACTCAGAATTGGAGTGCTATACGTGATGAGCTTTTCGGGCCAAACTGAACAATTAAACTGCACAATAAGTACAGTGTGATCATGACGTAATTAGAGCGACGGATCAGCGTCAGAGTTTTTATATATAACACACCACAATATGAAAAAATGATCATGCCTGTACGTTTTGGCCGATCATTCGGAGAGTAAATCACCGCATTTTAGAGAGGTAGATCAGGGAGAACGTTTCGACACAAAGAGATAAAGTTTGTAACGTCACACGGAGCCTGACGCAAGCAAGCACGTGACTTTGAGTTACTGTATATAAGTTTTGTTTGGCCAAACCGTATTTACAGTAACTTCAGTCGCATGATCCCGTCATGCTCAGTGTTGCGTCAGAAAGTTTCTTGGAAAAAGGGTAGCTATCTGTTGAAAATCGTTTCAGCGAATGTAATCTTATTCTCAAATAAATCTCATCATGCAGCGTTGTTTGGCAGCAATTCAGGCAGCGGTGGCAGGAAGAAAGAAGCGGGGCTGATGCGAGAGAGGTGGTTGAAAATCCGGTGAAACACCATCAGAGGCGATCTTCCCCCACTCTAATAAACCCACTGATCATCTACAGTCTCACAGGTCGGTGGAGGTGCATCGATTCCCTACTTCTCGCAAGACCTTGAACTGCGCAGCGGACTCACAACCGGGAAATCTCCCATGCCTGAATAAGTTGTTAACGTGATCCACCCCCGTACCCCAACCGTGTCCATCACACACCGCCAGCAGGACCCTCAGACATCCATGGAATATCCAGACTCGGACGTGGACGACTGGCTCCAAATTTAAGAATGTCTGAAGCAACAAAACGAATGAGACGATTCTTTTATGCTCGCAAAGGTCGTATTCTTCCTCAAAGACACATCGCTACTCTGGTTTGACAGCCATAAAGAACCGATTACATCGTGGGATGGTTTTAAAACGCCATTTGCGGAGACTTTTGTTTAGCCCGAACATCGTAAACAAAAGACGCGGGACCAATTTCTTTGCCCCTACCAGTCGACGGTCGAGACATCAACGGCTTACATCGAAGTTATTCTCCGTTTATGGTGCCGCCGAGTAAACTCTGAAATGAGTGAAGAAAAGAGAATCCGACGTCTTTTCAAAGGTCTGTCGCAGGAACTATTCTCGATAGCTCCCCCTATTGAGGCCCGTCTGGTCTCCGAGCGTCGGAAATACGAGGAGCTCGGTAATAAACGTATCCTGAAGAGGTCTTTTGAACGACTCCCTGCAGTGTCTCAAGGATCACCTACCGATACCAGCATTTTATCACTTATACGCACATCATTCCACGAGGAGCACCGATCTTTCCGTGGATGCCAGCATGAAACATCGCCTGTTCCGCAGTCGTACGGTGACCTCCATGGCATTCATTCCACGGTTTGTGACGAACTTCTCACTGAACCGAGCCCTTGACGCGCAACTCTGCTTACTTGCTGACAGAACCCCGCCAACACCACTTAGTGCTTACCGAGAAATCAGAGCTTCATGTTGTGCACCACCAAGACAACCTATTCAAGCACGTCGCCGAACGGACATTTGGAGGACTGGCGACACTCGACCGGTGTGATACTACTTCCACACACCTGGTCACATACTCCGATTCCGCCGACGCCGCATAGATGAAACCACGCCCACAATAGCCGAAATAGTCAAAACCGGAATAACAATGACTCCGAAGATCGACCTTCTTTCTACGACTACCTTCGCGTTGTTAACTCGGCTTCCCGCCCCTTCCGAACACCTCCCACACCCCCAGCTGATAACCCTGACGTTGAACGGCTTCTTCACGACCGCTCGCCCCGCCTCATTGCCCCAAGCTTCATCCCACCGTGGTCGTTCATTTTCACCCTATTCATCTCGTCGCCGCTCAGTTTCACCTCCACATGACGTCCTTCCTTCTGCCCCCAAGCAGTCGAACTAAAAACAGCAGCCTGTAACTACAATGAAGGTCAGTCTGCATTCTCTCAAATTTGTGGAAAACACTCCTTTTCTCGGACCGACGAATGAAATTGTGGTAGCTGGACGACAGACACATTTGTCTTTAGTCAACAGTGGAGCATCAATTTCTGCATTCCAGATCACGTCCCAAAAGAAATGATGAAATAATGAATCATAGAAATTCATCTCAATTCTTCACACCACGGCAATGAACATCTGGATGCACCACGTGTCGTTCTTTATATAGACGATTATTTGCTCCTACCACCTCAGTCGGCCGGTGCTGCAACTCTCATCTTGACGAACCTAGCCCAAAGAGAGTTTGGTCTCATCGAACCTATCCGTAACTCTTTCACAAAGAAAGAAATTGTCATCCCCTATTCCTTCGCTACCACCACAGACGAGAAATGCTGCATCTGGATTATTAATACGTCGACCCAACCCCAAGTGCTTCCCCGAGGTATAGCCGCGTCACCGCTCTCCAAATGCATATCGAAGAAAGCATTGTTACTCTTGTCGCCTCCGCGCCTCCCGACAAGCCACTACATTTAGCGGGAAAATTTTCACGCTATAACGGGGACTTTTTTCCGCTAAATTTAGCGGATAAATATTCCGCTAAATATCCGCTAAATTTAGCAGGGAAATTTCTGCGTTTAATTTAGCAGGGAATGTTTTCGCTAAATTAAGCGGGCAGATTTTTCCGCTAAATTTAACGGAAAACTTTTTTCGCTAAATTTAGTGGTAAACTTTTCCCGTTAAATATACCGTTTTTTTTTTTTTTTTTTTGCTAACTCTAATTTTAGGGGGGGGGGGGGGATGTTTCCGCTATCTAACGAAAAAAATATTTTCCGCTAGATTTAGCGGAAAATATTTCCTCCTCCTCCACCTCTTCTGTCATGACCCTCATGACGTCACACATGACGTCACATGTGACATAATTATGGGAAACATCCCATAATGCAATGCGCGTTTACGCCGACGCCGACGGCGACGTCGACGCCGCACAAGCCGGAAACGGGCGCCTAAGAGCTGCGCTCTAAAAATACTTCTAAGCTGCGTTTATTGAAAGTAGAAAAATAGTAGCATCGCCCCTTTGAGATGAGACTGTAGCCAAAGCTACAGATGCGAGCTAACCCGTGCTCCTAGCTTTGAGACGTGCATTTCAAGCGCGAGTGCTCGCCTTCTGCAAGAACTTTCCAAAGCAGAAACCTCGAGTTCTCGTGCCTGTGGCATTGGCTGCAGTCTTACCTTTAGGGTGAACGGAGTATACGCCTTTCCAACATTTACAACGCATCCACCCAGCATGCGATCTCCTCAACCCAGAAAGCGCATGTTCGTCGCTTCGGAAAGCGAGCAAATCACGCACCATATGCACGAACACTGAAAGTGGAACCGGCCAGGAGCCCTTTTTTTAAAGGTCTATAGGGAGTATTCACTGGCGGTCATAGCTGTGTGTACGACTGCTGACCGGGTGCTCATGGCGAGCTTCAAGAGTTATTTTGCAACGTGCAATACACACAATCAGATTGCCGGTCATAGGAAGTTATTTTTGTGAGGTAGTTCT
The DNA here is from genome assembly GCA_013358835.2 of Ixodes persulcatus. Lineage (NCBI taxonomy): Eukaryota > Metazoa > Arthropoda > Arachnida > Ixodida > Ixodidae > Ixodes > Ixodes persulcatus. The sequence continues at coordinate 591,134 of JABSTQ010010718.1, forward strand.
GAGCATTTGCTCTAATTCAGAGCGCTCAAATATGGCGCCGAGTAAACACCCCCTATAGTCTAAGCCGCTTGAATGGAATTAAGGCAGCGGTGTGCACAGGTCGGCATTTCAGGTCGCCCTCACTCACCCTCACCCTCACAGCCACACTCACTCACCCTCACCCTCACAGCTGCGCTCATATTCAGCCCCTCACTCACCCTCATCCTCAGAGTCACACCCACCTTCAGCAACACCACCTAGAGCTGAAGGCCGCAGCGCTCCTCCGGTGACGTCACACGAGTCGGCTGGCGAGCGCCGCGGAAAAGCGCTGCACTGAAGGCGTCGCGCATAGATTTACCGACGTAGAATGGCATTTTTTATTGACCCAAACGTTTGTTAATTGGTAAAAAGGTTTAATAAATATCTGTATGATTGGGAAACATATTTTGTTACACGGGCAGCATATTAGGACGTACAATTTTTGTTATGATATGAAAGGACGAGGTTAACGACGTTTTGAGAGAGATGGGTTTTCGTTTTAGGCATCCAAATCTTGGGTGCTTTAATTATCTCTAGGAGTTTGAAGACACGAACAAACAAAAAGTAAATGCCCTGAAACGTTATTGTAAGTGATGGGACCACCCAAAATGTATAACAGCAGCAATCAAGTTGGTGATGACATGTGCGGTTACTGAATTCGCAGGTGAAGCTAATGAAAAGAAGATTATTTTAAAAAATGTGGACTTTTGGAGCATGAAAAAAATAATGTGTTTAAATGTATTTTTTACCAGAAGTAAACATATGATAATAGAAACAAAAGTGCAGGGGGACTGGGGAATGTTTTTCATAAAGTAATTAATCTGAAACTGAGACACGAAGACGAAAAATTAAACGCAGAAAAGACACGAAAAAGAGGAAAAGACGCCGCCTAGATCAAAGCGCACACGTTTTGATTTAACCGAGTGCAGGCAAACTTAGCAAACTTAAAGCATAATGTTCAGTAAGGGGCACATGCAGCTGTGAGAGCTTCATGCACACATCTACCCGCTTTCATTCACACTACGAATGGATGCTGTGAATATAAGTTCTCTTACCTTTGAAAGCTTCAAATTGTATATTCTCGTGTATCCATACTTTCTTCTTGTATCCATCTTGACACAATTCAAACACAAGCAACTTAGACGCCGCTCTGTAGCTTTCGCGACACTAAGACACAGCACACGTACGGCAATGTAAAAAAAAATGCTATGACAACTGTTGCACTGAATATTAAATAATTATTTAGATTTTAGGGTTTCACATTTTCTTTTCTTTGACTTCGTTCACCTTTCCACAATAGTTTTTCAGCACAATGTTCGTGCTGCACCAGAACAAGTTCTTCAGCACGAGCTCACTTGTGTGTCCTTCTTCACATGCGTCAAAGTCAGAAGTCTCGTTGGTAGACAGCAGTTCCATTGTAAGCTCGCTGACGAACTGACGCTGGATCGGAACCTTCAGAAACTCTGTCTGCTTGGAGAGTTCTTGAGCAACAACGTAATTGTGTGTCATGGCATTAACGGCGAACATAGTTAGATAAAGGAGCCCCCCTCGATCCAATTGCTTGACAAGAGAGTAGTTCTCCTGCGCAAGTGAAAATGTTGCCGTCTTATTTTCTTCGGTAAGTGCCGCCCTGGATTTTTGACATTTCGGCTTTTTCAAAGCGGCATAAACTGTGTACCCTGGTCCATGCCACGGAGACCAGGACTGGGAGGGTCTAATTTATCGTTTGTGACACTGCCTCTGCTGTAACTATATGTTGCAGCTGGGTCGTGGCGTGTCTACTTGTTTTTCAAGCTGCTCCCATCGCTCGTCTTCACACGGGATTGTCGGCAACGTACTCTGCAGTCGCAGCTTATTTTCACCTTCATAAAGCTGCCTTATAGATATGTGATATTGCGAGCCAGCCAGCTGCCTGTACTTCCCGAAACGGTCTTCCAAGCTATCAGTCTGAATCTTTCCCAGCAGGACATAGTTCAGCCCGAGTTCAGTGAAGCAGTATTCGGTGATCTGTACAAGTGCAAGGGTTGTTTGGCGGAGTGCTCCGTGAGTCTCCTTGGTTAGCGTGCCACTGGTAAGGTTCTTGCTCTCCCATACGTCAAGCCAGGCGTCCAGCCAGTCAAAAAGACTGCACAAAAAATGCACATTGGGATCGTCCTCTGCAGAAGTCACTGGTTCTTGAAAGTCGTCTTTGAGTCGCGTTCTTTTGTTCGGCGTCCATGGTAAAATTTCCTTCAGATTCCGAGACCTCGACGATTTCATTGATTCCTTTAATAATATGCACCACAGATGTAGGAACAAGAAGGGGACATAGAGCGAAGGCTACAGGCTCCTGACCGTGGTTTTGAAAACGGGAGCTAGCGCTAGAAAGATACGTTTCTAAAATTAAAAGCGGGAGCTAGCCTGTGCTTGTCGCCTTCGCTGCCACGTCAGCGTAAAATTCAACGAAATAAATTCAATAATTAAAAAAAATGTGAAAAGATATGAGAGTTCTCACCCTGGTATGCGTCGATAGAACCAGGTTTTTTCGAGGAATCGCTCGCACCCATACTTATCAGTTCTTCATCCTCGGGGAACTTAAACACAGGCACTTTCTTCGACGACGTTTCATAGTTCCCATGGCACCCAGGGACACAGCATTTATGAGACATGGCTAGCCCGAAAGCCGCCCGTAACTTGACAACCACGACGCGTAAACCGCCACGCACACCAAACACAAAAGACAAAAGAGACGGTTAGAGCAGTTCGCGTACTCCCGCCGCGACACTCGTGCAAGCCGCCGTGCGCAAAGGAGGCAAACATTGTCTATTGCGCAAGCCCCGGGAGACCCTGGGCTCAGAGAAAGCTAAAAACAAAAACAAAAAAAGGCCGGAGCGTGCACCGCTTGGCGTCCTCGGGGAAACACATATAAGAAGAAAAAAAAAAAGAGAGCATGTGTTGCGGAGAAGCCTTCCTCTCAGGTCGGCCCACTCGTCGTGAATCTGTGACGTTACAACTCCGAGCGCTGCGGCCTTCGCTCTAGGTGGTGTTGCCTTCAGCCCTTCACTCACCCTCACTGAACCTCACGGCCCTCACGCCCCTCACGCCCCTCACGCACTCATGGCCCTCACGGCCCCCACGCACTCACTGCCCTCACGCCCCTCACGCACACATGGCCCACATGCCCCTCACGCACTCACCGCCCTCACGCCCTTCGCGCACTCATGACCCTCACTCCTCTCACGCACTCATGACCCTCACGCCCCTCACGAACCAACCACCCTCACGCCCCTCACGCACTCATGGCCCTCACGCACTCACCGCCCTCACGCCCCTCACGCACTCACCGCCCTTACGCCCCTCACGCAATTACCGCCCCCACGCAGCCCTCACGCAATCATGGTCCTCAGGAACCTTACGCACTCACTGCCCTCACGCCCCTCACGCACACATGGCCCTCATGCCCCTCACGCACTCACCGCCCTCGTGCCCTTCACACACTCATGACCCTCACGCCCCTCACGCAATTACCGCCCTCACGCACACATGGCTTCCCGGCCCCCACGTACTCACTGTCCTCACGACCCTCACGCACTTACCGCCCTCACGCACTCATGCCCCTCACGGCCTCCCACGCACTCACTGCCCTCAAGCTTCTCACGCACACATGGCCCTGATGCCCCTCACGCACTCACCGCCCTCACCCACTCATGGCTCTCAGGCCCCTCACGCACTCACTGCCCTCACGCCCCTCACGCACTCATGGCCCTCACGCAATCATGGCCCTTAAGGCCCCCCACGCAATCACTGCCCTCACGCCCCTTACGCACACATGGCCCTCATGTCCCTCACGCACTCATGGCCCTCAGGCCCCTCACGCACTCACTGCCCTCACGCACTTCACGCACTTACCGCCCTCATGGCCCTTATGGACCCCCACGCACTCACTGCCCTCACGCCCCTCACGCACACATGGCCCTCACGCCCCCGCACTTACCGCCCTCACGTACTCATGGCCCTCAGGCCCCTCACGCACTCATGGTTCTCACAGCCCATACGGCCCTCACTCACCCTCACACTCATGAGTTTTCCTGATTCAGAAAGTCACTCACCCTTACCTCACCTGTGTAGATGAGGGTGACTGAGGGTGAGTGAGGGCCCTCATGAGTGAGGTTTGCCGAGGTATCGCGGAGTGTGATCGCGCCATTGATTTGTTTATTTCATGCTGCTTCAACAAGTGAGACAAAAAGAAGTTATTTAAAAGCAAAGCAACGGAGTGGTTCTCAGTATAGGCTTGTTAAGTTGAGAAATACAGAAATGGTTTTGTACCGGAGTAGGATGTTGTACGCTCAATTCTATCAATCAATTGAACATAAGACAGAATAAACGTTTTCGACGTACTTTAGTTGTGTTTTATATCACGTAAAAAAAGGACGCGGTTGCGTTCAGTGTAATTTTTAGTCCTAATGGTTCAGTAAATAGCTCGAAAGGTTTCTTAGCTGAAAGCAGTGAGGACATGCAGTAGATTATTAAGCTAAGTTATAATAAAATCCACGACCTCAGGTAGAAAATTTTATATAAGCGAGTCAGAAATCATTCATATAAAATAAAATAAAGCTTATTTGCATTTCCCAGTTTCAAGTCTTGAAGCAACGGAATGAAGCATCTGCCCGTTTATTTTTATACACAAAGTCAAGAGAAGGCTGATAGCAGTTCTTTTCTTACGCGCAAGCTGCGGATATTACATAGTTTATGCGCTTGCTAGTTTTGTCCATTTTCGAGTACCGTATTTTCCGGGCTATTGTCTGCAGGGGCAAATTTGGGGTAAAAATAAAAGTGTTTGCTTAGATAGTCCGCACACGGTGCATAGTCCGCACGCCGTGCATAGTCCGTACCTGGTGCTTAGTCGACACAAAAATCTTGTCATACAAGACACACCTTGACAAATGTCTGCTTTCTTAGCTCGCAAAGAAGCTTGTATTATACATAAATCATTATTAACGTACTCTTTCACGCACAAAATCTGTCACGTCTTGTCTTAATGAACAATCTTCAAAAACAAAATTTCTGTATAGTCCACACGCGTAGATTGTCCGCACAGCCCAAAATTTCAGCTTTTAAACCTATATACTCCGCGGACAATAGCCCGGAAAATACGGTACATTTATTGCGATTGTAAGGATAGTCTCGTTATGTTACAACACATTGTTTGTACATTGGCCTATATTTTAATTGCTAGAAATATAGAATCACCGCGACCCCGACAATCAATGCCCGATTCAAATATAATTTAACTGCACTAAACTGAAATCAGTAACAAATGCCCAAAGAGTTTCTTAATTTGCGTCTATACGTATGTAAAATAAGTAGCTCTTAATTATTATTGAATAGTTCGGCGGAATCTAGTGGTTAAAAAAGCAGATCGCGTTTGAATTGCCTTTGAACTTTCAAACGGGAGGATTCTCGTAACGAACAGGGAGATTTTTCGCAATATGGTCAGGGACGTCCGGTATTTGGTTTCCTGCTCTGTGCTTTTTAATTTTAAAACTTCTTTTTTTTAAAAACATATGTTTCAAATTTGCTAAAGTCCTTCGTAGAATTTGGCGAAGTGCAAGTAATACGAAAAACAACGCAGCTAATTTTTTTTTTACTTTAAGACATGAAAATGTAGTTTAACGTAGAGTTAGAAAATTGTGCAAGTAATACGAAAAACAACGCAGCTATTTTTTTTTTTTTTACTTTAAGACATGAAAATGTAGTTTAACGTAGAGTTAGAAAAATGAAGAGCAAAACTGTTCCACCTTGCGGAAGAAAGCGGAACACGCCCGCGGGGTCATAAGGTTTTGACAGGGCACTTATACGGTCCTAGTTTTTATTTATTGCACCGTGAAATGTCCTCGCAGCCGTTCCGCCCCGCCGTTGTACACATTTTGCTTCTGGGTTAACAGTAGGGGTGCGTGCAAAATCGGGCTCGAAGAGGAGGCCTAGAATCCGCCTGGCAGCTTTCAACGCCGCCTTCCTTACTCTGTTCTGTGGTCCCGGAGGAGTGACTGCGGTCGATTCGAAACAACCTGGATCCCGGCGGTGATGCCGCCTCTGGTTGACCTGTAAAAAAAAAAGTAAAATGTGTAAATGCCTGGAAAGCAAATCCCTACTGTTGTGAAACTGGGTTGTAAATTTGTGACAGCATTATTTCATTTCACTGTTCGCATTAAAAAAAAAATGACCGCATCTCCACGTGGTGAATGATGTTGATTGGGGCGAAGCTCGGGTGGTGCTGATGATACTGATTTTCGTCATAGGTATTGCTGCTTACTGTCGGCGTTGACGCTTTGCAGCCGCTTCCCGAGCTCTCAACTCCGGGTCCGCTTGGCGTTTTTGAAGCTGTGCAGCAGCTTCTCGCGCCCTGGTCTCCGGAGCAGCTTGCTATCTACGTAGACGCTGAGGCGCTGCATGCCGAGCTTTTCGGTCCTTTTCATTCATGGCAGTAGGAGAATGTGTGGTTTTCTTCTTTTTCTTTTTTTAAGCAGACAGATGGGATGGCATCTCAGAACCCCCTACTCTTTTTAGAGCGCAGCTCTTAGGCGCCCGTTTCCGGCTTGAGCGGCGTCGGCGTCGCCGTCGCCGTCGCCGTCGCCGTCGCCGTCGGCGTAACCGCGCGGTGCATGATGGGTAAATTTCCCCGCTAAATTTAGCGGAAAATTTTCCCCGCTAAACTTAGCGGCAAAATTTTCCCCGCTAAATCTAGCGGAAAATTTTCCCCGCTAAATTTAGCGGAATCTAGCGGAAAATTTTCCCCGCTAAATTTAGCGGAAAAATTTTCCCCGCTATATCTAGCGGAAACTTTTCCCCGCTAAATTTAGCGGAAAATTTTCTCCGCCCCCCCCCCCCCTCCTCGAGGTCACGTGACCCCCAGGCCACGTGACCACCCCCCCCCCCCGTGCCTTCCCCTCCTCCTCAAGCGCTGCGCTCTAATTCGGCGTTACAGGGAGTCGTAAACGGCTTTCATTTTTTTTCTTCTTTTTCTTTTTTCATAATTTTTTTTCATCTTTTTTTCCAATTTTTTTTTTGGCCTACACGAGCACGTGAGCATGTGCACCCGTGCTCGTGAGCACGTGATCTCACGAGCAGAAGCACGAGCACCCGACGCCGGCCTACGGCGGACGGCGGACGTACATACGGACATGGCTAGCCCCTATGGAGCTTCGCCCCTAAAAAAAAAAACAAAAAAAAACACCGAGTATCGACAGTAGGTTAAATAGTTTTTAAAATGGATTACTTTAAGCGTTTTATAAAGCAAATAGTAGGTTCCCCTAAGCTGAGTTGAGTGCAGTTTTCCACAGCGTCTACAGTCCTGGATCATGGGTTGGTGACGGGAAAATGACATGATACGCTCGAAATGCTGTATATGAATGAAAAGGCATCGCCTAAAAGAAACACTAACACCCCCCCCCCCCCCCCCCCCATTCCTCTCCGGGCCAAAAAAAATATAGAAAACGAAAACATTTCTTAGTAAGACTACTACCTGCTTGCCAGCAAAAGTTAAAGCAATCACCACTTTATTACGTGAAAAGTGTTTCGATCCTCTACGTTTGTCTTAGAGTGTAGCTCTTAGGCGCCCGTGTCCGGGTCGAGCGGCGTCACCGTCGCCGTCAGCATCCGCGTAACCGCGCGTTGCATTATAGGACGTTTCCCATAATGACGTCACGAGGGTGAAATTTTCTCGCTAAACTTAGCGGAAAATTTTCCGCCATATTTAGCGGGAAACTTTTATTCTCGTCACGTCACACGTGACACCACTCAACCCGGGAAAATTTGTCCGCTAAATTGAGCGGTAAAAATTTCCCCGCTAAATTTAGCGTTAAAAATTCCCGACAGCAAGAGAGAAATTTTTACCCTCGCGACGTCACACTTGACGTCACGTGTGACATCACGTGAATGAATGCGACGTCACGTGAAATGTAGCGAAAAATATACCTCACTAAATTTAACGGGGAAATTGACGTCACTTGACCTCAACAGAAATTCAGTTTCCCCGCAAGATTTGGCAGGGAAATTTTCGCTAAATTTACCGCTAAATTTACCAATATTTTCCCCGTTAAATTTAGTGGGAAATGTGTCGAAAATGTCCGGCTAAGTGGGAAAGAGCATAGAAGGAGTAGGGGAGGGTACGGAGGTGGTGGAGGAGCATGCCCTCCCATCTAAACCCTCCCCTTCTCCTTTTTAATAGCTGCACTCTAATTCGGCATTATAGAAAATTGTAAACGTCTTTCTTTTCTCTTTTTTTGGACGTACCGTCGTTTCACTATCAAATCAATTTCGGAGAAAACAATGTTAATTTATATCGAGTTCAGTCTTCCCTGAAACTTCCTGGAAAGGTAAAATAAAATACATTACAAAACAAATTGCAGAGCCCATCCACTTCACGTGAAGATGGAGGACCAGCGATGCTGTTATCTGTACGACAACTTCACCACAAATATACGACATCTATAGGATTTGCATATGATTGCAATGAAGACAGGCACACGACTTGTTTAATAGTCTTCATTCATTTTTGTGACTAGAGAGATCATTGCCTTATAGTCACTCATGGGCAACTTCTAAACCCAATTTTTCGAGGCACACCTCGAGAACAGTTTTTTTATCGATTGAGCATTGCGGAAGCGAAAGGAAAGAAGATTAGATCGGCGCGTTCGGCCCTCAGCCTTGTCACAGGGCACTCTTAGCTGAGATAAGTCGGTGACCGTTGATGATAACAAGGGATCAGGACCTCATTATTCAATAATGCCAAGGAAGGCTGACTCACGCGGGTTGCCCCCTCTTTTTATTCATACTTGCCGCGACCAATTGGAACGAAGGAGCGCCGTTTAAACCGGAGTTTTTTTGTTAACATCCATCGACGCATTATTTTCCAGACCATACAACATACCAACTTCGCTGTAAAAAAACAAAAAGAACAACAGAAGTTGGGAAAAATAAAACAACGGACAGTGTATGTATTGACCGTTCATGTATTTTTCCGAGTCTCAGTTTCTTATTTTTTATTATGGAGTTAATTTACCAGCTCGCCTGCGTATTTTGCTTGCATCGTGAAATAAGGGTTGCCTGCGCCAGTGGCTCCCAGGTAATGGGGCTATCGGGTGGGTGTTCGCCGAGCTAAGTCAATCTTCCCGAGGACGTTCTCCCGTGGGTGTTCCTATCGTCCGGCTTCCATCTCCGTGCTGTTCTTATCAACTAGTATTTGCTTTGTTTTGTCTAGAAACCTCAATCAACAAAATAAAAATAACAAGGAGTCACCGGGATGCCTTTCTTGTGCAAGCTCAGAAGACATGCGGTGGGCTAGCTGGTGGACTAGAATAGCCTAAGTTAAACGACGCATTTACGTGCTCACTTAAGATGAGATGACTGAGAACATGAGTCATTTCTTCGCGATCCTGGCCAGAAAAAGCCTGAATGGCAAAGCGGCCTGCGCCCCCACCCCCCGGCAACGTCATCGCTAGTGGATTCACGACGCAACGGCGGCTTGCGTCAGAACGCCATCAGCGCTTCTCACATCTTCTCGCAACGAACGCGACGTATAGATCTTTCCAGCGACAGTCTCGAACGAAGCGATTTACAGCACGCGTCCCTGGTTTTGAGAGTGTACGTCACAGTTGCCCGACTGCGCTGGGGTGTGAGTTTTCTTGTCAGCGGGCTGTGGCAACCTGCGTAGGCTCAATACCGGACGCTGGGGGCTGCTAAATTGCCACGTTTAATTTTTTCTTTTTGTGCTCTATTGCGAATAGAATTTCTCGAGGTTTTTAAAGGGGCCCTGCAAGGACTTTTTTACTGGTTTTTAATTTGCACCGAACCTGAGCGCACTGAACGTAGTAACTTAGTGAAACTTTTCTTTTCTCGAAATTCGCTTTATTTTAAAAGCTATAGGCAAATTAAAATTACAAAAACAAGCAAAAAATAACCTCCCTCATGACGTCCTTGGTTGCTCGAGTGGCCGTGAACTAGAGGAGGATTAGTGGGCTCATCGCGAGCGCTCACGGCTGCCGCACTCCGTGTCGACGGCGCGAGAGGGCGCCACTAAAGCATATTCTGGATAGGCTGTATGCAGCGGGCAGCCAGAGCGGCTCTCATTGCATTTGCTGCGCAATTAAACACTAATTCGGCATGACACTTCATTGGCCACAAACGACAGCAAACACGGGGTAAAGATCAGTTCAGAATGGAAGCCACTTCGCGCTGCCATACCGCGAAACGGCCAAACCGCAATACAAAGCTTCTCGCCGAAGACCTTCGGAACGCTCGGAGCCGGTCGGATCCTCCTGCCCATACGACCGCAGCGCCGCCGCGTACATCCGGGACCTTTCCGTGTCGGCGCCTGATCCCACTACTCCTTTCTAGTATGCGCCGCCTTTTCCACCGCTTGGTGGCGGGTATGTCGACGGGTCATTTCTTGTTTCCGTACTTTATAAACTGCATTCGTTTCTTTTCTGATCTAAAATACTGAACAAAAACTACTTTTATAAATAATTGAAACGGTTCGCGCCACTTATATTTTGTATTTCGACTAAAAAGAAGCTTTTAGCGGCTCTGACCAGTAGTAAGCCCAGGACCAAAGACGTCACATTTTGCGCGCTTTCGGTACTGCGGGTCGCCCTCGTTGGTGGAGGAGGTTTCCGCGTCGTCCGGTTAAAATATGACGCACTGATATTTAGTTACTCTCCTTGTGCCCGCTGGCTTGCCCGAACTTCAAGAGACGTGGAAACCGCAAAAAAAGTAGACGCTTAAATATGATTGCAGGGCCCCTTTTAGAAAGCATTCTACTATTTTTGAATACAAAAAAAAATGAAAGCCGTTTACAACTTCCTGTAACGCCGGATTAGAGCGCAGCTCTTGGGGAGGGGGATGGAAGGGTACTGAGGGATAGGTGACTCCCTGAGGTCACGTGACCTCAGGGGGCGGTCACGTGACCTCAGGGAGGGTGACGTGAGGGTAACTCTCATAACCCTCGTGACCCCCATGAGAATAACCCTCGTGACCTTCGTGAAGGTAGCCCTTTTAAGGGTAAGTAAACCTCGCAACCTTCGTGAGGGTAACGCTCGATCGTGACCCTCGTGAGGGTTACGAGGGTTACCCTCACTAGGGTTATTAGGGTAACCCTCGTGATTCTCGTGAGGGTAAGCCCCGTAACCCTCGAGAGAGTAACACTCGCAACCCTTGTAAGCCTCACGAGGGTAACCCTTGTGACGTCATTATGGGATACTTCCCATAATGCAAGGCGCGGTTACGCCGACGGCGACACCGCTGAAGACGGAAACGGGCGCCTAAGAGCGGCGCTCTAAAACAAACAAATGGAAGCTTTTTGTTTGTGAGTCTGGGCGATAGAACGAATGCAATTGGAATATTTGTTGTATTTTATGTTGACATTTTACTAAGCCATGCACTCAGCTCTGTCAATCTACAAAGGTCTTAACTGTCAAAAATATTTGACCACAGAGTGTAGCCGAAATGCATGGCTATTCCCCGCTCACAACATAAAATTCAACGAGTCTCATCAATCCAACAACATGTATTGTACGTCCCCCACTGTACAGCGTTATCCAAACAAGGTTAATTTGAGAAAGATCTCAAATAACACAGTATGTCCCATATACAGTGTCGACGAGTCACTTCATGACGATTGGACGAAATTCGGCTTGTCTTTTTTTGAAGGTTTGAAGAGAGCTGCTTTTTTGCACAACACCAAAGCAAATGAACGAACTTGTCTATTCCGTCCCTATACCCCGTACCCTATCAGCTATTTTTAGCGGAAAACGGGAACATAACTGAAATTATCCTCGAAGAACGTCGGACGGCCCGCGTCGCGAGCTGCTTGACGTTCGCTCTCTTCCTCTGTTTCCCGGGAAGCAGGCTGCGAGCGTTGGTATTCCCTGGTTTTCAGAATAGAAGATAACACAGAAAGGGTAAGCATCCTAAACAGACAAGTAAAGTAAAAACTTTCAAGAAAAGCCGGCGAACCCCGAATGCACAATGCAGGTGGCGTGTCGCGCTGACCGGGTTTCCAGAGCTCAGGCGGGTGGGAGAATTTTTTGGCTGATTGATGTCGTCCGAGTCGCAAAATGGCGGCGGCCAGAGAACTCTTTTTGCAAGGGTCTATAGCACGCAAGAACGACGCCAAAATGGACACCTCTGCCGCTTTGCGGTGACCCTCGTCAAGCTTCAGCGTGTTTTCCGCGTGGGGCGGGCCGATGATCCACCAGCGATGACGTCATGTTCCGGCCTTGTCTTCTAGGTGGTGTGGTCCTCATGCCACACGTCTGCCCGACTTTGTTAAATGAAGTCATCGTATAGTGACCGTCTCTTCCAAACCAGGTGTAACTATAGTCCATTGATACTTCTTCTACAAGTGACGACAACCAATACAAATGACAAAGCACATTCCGCTGGAACAAAGTGGTGGCATAAAGTTCAAACCTCTGCTGTGCGCCGCCATTCGCTTTCTAACATCTGCATGTCACGCAGTCGGCGCTTCAAGGAATGTCGCTACTTGTAGGAACCTCTTATCTAGGGTATTTAGGTGTGACGGCACAGACGTAACCTCCTTACCGCGCACGGGAGAGGTGCCGAGCCTTTTTCCGTTACAATTATAAGGGAGGAAGAACTGGCGCTGCCGAAAAACTGGTTATGAAGGGAATTTGGTCCACGAGGACACCAAGCTAAATAAATAAATAAGAAAGAAAGAAACACAAAGAGAAAGAGAAATTTAAAAAAAAGAAAGGACAAATTGAAATGTTTAAGTGTCATCCCTGATTCTGCGCCCTTCACTGACTGCGCAGTTCAGAGGAGGTCGATCCAGAGGGAGGTTTGTATCCGCGCTCAGAAACGTGATGTCAGATGCTCCTACGTACAATCTCGTTGCCTCAGAAAAAAGCAAGATTGAAAGCGAAGGAGGTAATGGGGCTGTGTCCAGTGAGTGGTCCTATACTCCATTTTGATATTAAATTTTGCCATTTATATGGGCCTCCACGTACAAAACGGCAACCATACATGCGGTATACTGATCGGCTCTCACGCGACGAGATGGAGCTCGAAGGTTGTCGAGGCCTTTGACCAGATCTCATTTAACTGCGTAATCTCACACTTTGTTTTTGTATATTTAAGAAACATTTTTGATAATATCAATAAGAGCTTGGATTTGAAAGCGGTTTGAAGTTATAACCTTTTGCAAGCTTTCTTTTCCACTGGCAGCCGGCGGTCCCATACATAAAAAAAAAACAACTTACATAGTTAAGACAAAGCAGTACGTGGTTTGTGTATTGTACACTGTGCGACACCTTTAGTATGAGCACGACATCGCAGGCACGACAGTTTTGGTGTTAATGTCCGGAAATCAGGTCTTCCCACCACAGTAATAGCAGAGTCCTTCGCTACACTACTGGTGCAGGGCAAAACACTCCCACTAGAAGCGCCACTGTGGGCACTTTTGTTTCACTGCCAGTCCAAAATCAAAATTACAAGTAGTTCAGGAAAAAAAAAATGTACGAGAACAGTTTTTCGTTCATTGACATTGTACGAGCAAGTCACTGTAAGAAAACAATTTCCCGTGCATTTACATTTTTCCTTCTGCGTCTGTAATTGATCTCTGTATGCAAGCACCGACTATTCTTCTTTGATCTCTAATACCAGAAATTAGAAGTTAGCTTATTTTGTCTGTTTTCAAAGAAAACGGTGTTTTTGCAGGCGAAAAAAGAACCAAACCATTGGGTCGCAGTGCCTCCACTTGATGACGCCACTTCCGGTGGTGAAGTCTGACGGCGATACCGTTATTGAGCATTCATTTTGAGTCAATGAGAGTAACGAATAAAGATATTAGCTTGATGAATGTTGCAGAAAAGTAAGTTTGTTCACTTTACTGAGTGTACAGAGCTGAAGGCGCTTTCTTAAACGAGAAACGCTGTCAGTGCGATGACGCTACACCGCCTTCTATTTGGGGGCTTGACCAGAGAGGGTTCGTAATTACGATACCACTTTCTGGTTGCCAGACTCTCGGTCGACGCTAGCGTCGCGCGTGGGCACGCACCAAGCTCTCGGATAGCGTTACGGAGAAGTTTCGTAACCACTTGCGCATGGGAAGTCTCTGCTAACAGTTTTATTGAGAGCCTTTGGATTGCCAGAAAAGAAAAAAATACCACTAATTTTTTGTCGAGGTGGTGGTAAACTAAATCTGTGATAAATAAAACTTAAAAAAAAAACCTTTTAAGTCGGAGAAGAGTATAAGAAAAGGAGAACGCGCCTCAAATGTAGCTGAAATCGTTTATTTTTCTCGCGCCTTATATACACATGATGCTGACATCGCCGACCTCTTCACGGGTACAGGTGTCGGGCTGTGTACTCCTATTTCTTACTAATAGTATTTTGTAGTACGAGGAAACTAATCTTCCCTGTTATTTCCTATTCTCTCTGGCAGGCTTACGAAATCACCACCTCCCCGTTTCAAATGTACTGTACAGTCATTCACCGCTAAAAAAAAAATCGTGTCGAGTTTTAGGCATAGCGTTATAACTCCAGAACCAGTGAGGTCGATGCAGTAGGTGACAAGAACTACAAAGAACGAATGACGTGCGCCCCCGTTGAATATAGTAAATCATAAACTCGCAAACGGATGTGTATGGGTCTCCAAACTTCATGAGTACTAGCGGTCCAGATTAACTGTCTGTCGAAATCTTGAGGGCCAGAAAATAAACAAGTAAATTTGAAAGAAAGAAAAAAAATTGAATGAGTAGACCTAGACACAGATTCAGAATATCTAAGTGGAATCAAAATTTAAAAATACCTAATTCAAAATGAATTAATTGAAAACTTACATGCGAATAACTAACTTGTGAGTAATACAGTGCAATTTATGGCAGAATCTAATATTTAGCTAATAATGGGATTATGCAATAACTGTAGTCCAGAAACTCACCGGGCTTAAATCAAAGCGCATATGCACGTTAGCATATTCGCAGAGAGCAAAGTGATAATGGTTCGACTGGTGATAACTACTATGCGCGATACGTACGACGCAGGGCACTAGACGCATTTTATATGAGAACGCAAAATAATTATTTTAAGGGAGTTAGACAAGAAACAGGGAACCAGGAGTGGAGATGCCGGTTATGACGATGTGCAACAAATACTGTAAAACCGTTCATTTTCGCGGACTCTATTTTTCGCGAATCGGTCACAGATGGCGTAATCGCGGCCACTCAATTTCGAGAATTCCAGATGGAACATTGAAACTCTTCAGGACCGAAATTTTCGCGTGCCCTTAAATTTCGCAAATTTTTCAGTTCGCGAAATTTCTCGAAAATCAGGGGCTCGCGAATATTAAGGGTTTTACAGTACGAAACGTAGCTATCAGAGGAATTAGTATCAGAACGGATAAAATGGTAAGCGTCGCGGCGCCTTTTTTTTTCCACGGGCTTATTTTTGCACCTGCCGGCCCATTGTAAACGGGCGGCGTGCCGGGGGCGTCGCTGCAACGACGGCGGCCAGTCGCGGGCCGGTGGGAAGGCATCCGGGGGTTGGATCTGGCCCGCGGGCGGGGGTTTGGAGACGTCTGATCTATACTTCGTTTTACCTTACGTCCGGCTGTAGCGGATGCTACGAGCCATCGGAGCCAATCCTAGGCTGTGTGAGTGAAACGTCACCTTGGAGAGGGGGCACAACGACGAGTGTGTCTTTGTAAGCGTTGTAGGAAAATATAAGGGCGGGAAACTGAGAGACAATCCTGTACGCGCACAGGGCGCCTGCCACTGGCTCACAACGACGAGCGGAAAGCGTATCGCGGGCTACCTCCACAGAGCGGGATTGGCTAGGATAGCTCGTAGTGTCCGCTGTGTCCGGACGTAAGGTGAGTGGGAGCAAGCACTCTATTAAGCGCGCAACACATGTACGACGAAACCGTCCGATCCGACGTCATTCCGGCAGTTCACACGTCGGATCTGACGGTTTCGTCGTACATGTGTTTCGCGCTTTAGAATTGCCTGCGCGTCTACTTACTCGCAAAGCACTCAAAGAGCCAATCTCTGCTATCTTCAAAATCAGCTCAGCGAATGATGACGCGGAACATCTGATTAGGCCTTAAAATTAAGTCTGCGCTGTGGCATTCCGCAATGCAAGCATGACGCTTTGCATTGCGTAATGCCACAACGCAGACTCCATTTTAGGTCTAAACGGATATTTGGCCTCATCGTTCGCTTAGCTGATTTCTTAGTTCGCAGAGATTGGCTCTTTAGGTGCTTTGCGGGTAACTAGACGCGCAGGAATTCCTTAGGTTTAGTATAGACAGTAGAAGAAGGCCGAAGAAAACCTCGGAACAGACCCGTGTTCTTGGGGCGAGAGATCGAGGCACGCTCACGAAACAGAAAGCGAACGGTTTATAGATCCTTTTGCTGCTTACAAACATGAACCACCGCTTGCGCTCCCAGCAACCGTCGGTCGCAGCTGCGTTAAGGTGGGCTTTGTTTGTTATTTTTATGATTGGGTAGGATATCACAAACCCGTGAAGACCCTTTCCCAAGGGCGCCGCCACTTTAAATTGTCATCACTTCCAGTATGGGCGAAAACATTGTTCTGCCGTCGCCACGCCAATAAAAGAGATTTAGGATATAAGCGTAACCCTTAAACATTCTCGCTTTGCCTCCCCTCTATTCTTTTACAATTTACAGGTTAAAATGTGTTAATTTTTTTTCTTCGTTCATGCGAGATACGCGTATTAGGTGGCTGCGGACGAGAGTACACAACAAAGGTTTTATGTAGAGAATTTGGTCATTGATTAGTAAGAATAAAGCGAAAATAAGGGCACCTCATTGGCCGAAATTGTTTCAGTGACCTTGGGCGCGATGATTAACAGCTCTTGCGACCAATTGCTAGCCTCAAATAGTTCCCTAGCCGAGGCAATGACCTTAACAAATACCCCATAATCACAATTCCTTGGTAAAGATATATTCAAGTATTTCATTGCAGCACGCTAAAGTTGCAATTTGAAAATCTTCGTAAGTGGAAGGGCAACGCACGTGACGTTGTCGTCACGGCGACATTCAGAACGCACTCAATTAAAGCTTCTTTTGACTGCACTCACGACCGCGACCAAAACGGAGTGTGTAGTAAAAACTGCGGATTAGGCTCCGTGGGAGTTTCGACCCAAAACCCGAACGCGCATGCCACATTCGCAGTGTCGCCTCATGTTTCAGGACATTCTTCTCGTCAACGTCACTTTTCCAGGCTCAGTAAACGCACTCAGCACCTTGCAACTCCCCTTTTCCATCAAACTCTTAAAACTATACATTCATGTGCTTCCAACCTCATCCAGAAACAAAAACCTACCTGCGCAACGCTACGCGAATCTTTTAGGGTCATCGCAGCGCATTTTTACTTCGCAAGTTACTCACAGGGGGAATGTGCGGCGCTGGCGGCGCCGCCGCTTTCGCCGCTCCATTCCAGCTTCCGCCGGCTCCTCCCATTGACCAGACTCTCTCTATACACGGCTCTGGGACGTCAAAGACTGGAGCACCGCCTGGTGGCGTTTTCCACTAAAAGGGTCTATAGGCCGTTTCACCTTTAAGTATGACCGCAGCCGACCTTATGATCCGATGGAACCACTGAAACAGCGTCAAAAGCCTATCGTCACGATGTTCATCGTTTTTGTTCGTTTCATATATGGCCGACTAAACCAATCGCGCACATTAGATTCACCATAATCCTGCGCTTTCCTTTTTTTTTTTTCCGCGCGTGATTGCATTAGCTGGAAATAGCAAACATACAAAGGCATCGAGTGCCGTGGCAAGGCACTTTTGACGCCGCTTGATTGACTTCATCCGACCGTTGCGTTGGGTGCGGTTGGTCGTAAAGCCGAACGAAGTATAGCCGGTCAACCCTCCGCTGATGAACTACCCACGTGTTTTATTAATATTTGCAAAGGCTGTACACATGACAATGTGGATATTAACGCGTCGTCTTACAATCGGTTACGAGGACGTGATTACCGAATACTCCAATCGCCCAATGCTCCACCGCCTATATCTAAAGCATCCGTTCCTTGGCCAGTATGCATTCTAGGTTTAACAAAATACTAATCCAAAAGCCTTCCTTTTTTTTTCACGTCTTTTTTGCAGTTTCCTCTCACAGCATTACGAAGGCGCTAACCGGACGCTCGGCGAGAAAGTCGGCGAGTTCGTTCACCACCGCGATTGGCTGGCACCGCGTAATTCACCTTGGCATTGGTCAATCGCCGCGCGGCGTTGGCCAATCGTAGCCTCACCGGCTTTCTCGCCGATTTCCTTAGAGCCCCAAATAAGGAGAGCGGATGACGTTTTCCGCGCACAGTTGTGGGCGAAATTACGAACGATCGAGGAGGACTGGCCGTCCACAGCGAGGAAAAGTATAGAGCTCGAAAGGTGGGCGAGGAAGGATGATGATGATTGCGCGTGCGTGACAGGAATCAAGCATGTCGCGTTCGGGCGGGGTGGTGCTGGACGGTCGTCGGAGCGTGTCCGCACCGGTGAGGGCACGGGAACTTAAATAAATTACGCGATGCAACCGATTTCCGGACACGCAGTGAGACCCTATATAGGAAACTAGGCTAAGCAGCATTGGTGGATAGGGCATTGTGCCGCCCTTAGGTGGGTTAGGCTTGCATGCATGGATACCGCTATATTTTTACATTGGAGAAAGCTAAGGATGTCGCATCAGTGTCAGGCATTGGACAACGTACGCGGCTCTATTCGACATGCTAGAGGGACCATACCCACCGCGCATCGAGATTAGCTGCTATCAACATCTGACTATCAGCATCACAGTTGAGCAGACTGTTGTCAATAATTGCAAAGTTAAGTAGCCGAATGATGATTTTCGCTAACGTCACGAACCGTCATCTCTTGGTGCGGGTGGTTTCTCTCGTGTTCGACATAACCCTCGTATGAAGTGTGAGGCTGCACGCAATCGCAACTTCGTAGGCTTTCTTCACAACAGAAAATACACTTCGCTGTAATACTGTGATACACTTTACTATATTACGAGGCAGAATATTGTGTCGCTATCATTGGTTTGAAGTTTAAAGCATGGAGGAAAAGTTTTTTTCTCTCTCCTTAGCACCCCTACATAAATTAGCAGTATCCTATGTCCTAAAAGAGTATAACACTTTGGCTGCATTATAGTTGTGCTATCAAGCGCGCGTACCGTTGCGATTTCATTATTCTGTCAATGGACGTCTGCGGAATTCGAATATTCAGTTACCGGGGCTGAAATTCCGACCAAAGTAACCGTAGTCTGACGCAAGTGTGGTAGCTGACATCGAAGAACATACTCTTAGTAAACCCGATATTTATGTGTACAGCCAAGAGAATTCAATCATCCTATAGTAAGACACATAGTGTTTAGGATACATACGAGTATATATTTGGGTTATTCTAAGTTTCCTTACAAATTTATCTAAGAGTTCGTGGCACGCGAGACCTCGCATGTAAAGAGCCTATACCACTCAACAAAGTTTAGATACACATACAATCTCAATTACCCGGTTATCTAAGCAATTATAGTTCGGCAAGTAATTAAAGGACGAGGCCTCAGTCATTTCCAATTCCTTTACAAGTTCATGGTGGCCCTACTTAAGTGAATGAAAGTTGTTGCCCTCCTGTTTGCTGAAAAGTGTAATGTGAACGACGATCTAATGTCCGCGTAAACATCCCCGTAGTGCATTAATGTGCACCCTCGTACCCCCTCTTAAAGTTCGACAGGTGCAGTTACTTAGCAACATGATATCAAAATCTCAAAGCGAAGTTTAACTACGACTAGCATTAAGAATCAGGTACACCATGTTATATTTCAAAGGTTAAGGCGACATTTTTTTAACATGTTTTAGGAGGCTCTGCTGAATATAGAACCAGCGTGAGTGTAGAGTGCTTATTGTGTTTGAAGCCTGGACGATAGCTGTTGCGTTTAAGCAGATGTTAACGTTAATTTAATTTTTAATTTAATTTTCTTATTTGTTTACACTATTCACAATTGAATGAAAGATGCTTGCCTCGCTCGGTCGTCTTTTGGCCGTGGTGATGTTCACGTCCGTTCTTTATTCTTCAACCCGTCGGCCTTATATCTTGTTTTCTTTTTCATCCGTCTTTTTTGTCTTTGCAAGCTAATAAATTGTAACAACAGCAAAATGGTGGTTTCAGTAGCTAGATAAACCATTTTTGGCTTCTTTATTCCCGTATGTGCACTGTATAAAGACAGCCACTGTAAGGACAAGCGAGCTTAGCGCGAATTCGAGCGCACAATCAGAACAGCTGATGATTACTAGAGAAAAGCGCATCAAACCTGGCAGCTTGAAGATCTAGATGTAAGTGCACGCATCAATGGAAACGCAGGGCCAAGTAAGCAAAACTAGGATAAATTAATAGAGCTAAACATCTCCTTCTTACAATTGGCCACGCGGTATTTATCGAAGGTGCTTAACCTTCGAACAAGAACGAAGAAAAAAGGCTTCTGAAGGACGTGCATCTTTCCGTACATGTCTTTTTCACCGGCACCTTTGCACGACAAAACATGGGAAGAGCTGCATCCACTAAGAAACTTTGCCATCCTTTTCTCTAACTCTAGCTCACAGTCTAGCTCCCTGCATCCCGTACTCGAGTGCAGTTGGTTCATAACACTGAGGGTCATTTCGAAGTGTGTATTCTGTTTGCGCGTTTATGCGTTCTGGGCTAGAGGAGGGAGGTATGATGACTGGGCCAACGAAAACGGTCCCGCAATTTAGCCTATACTCCGTTTTGCACGAAGGCCGGCCTCCACCAACGCAACTATCCGATGAAACAAATCAAGCAGCCTCTACAGTGCATCGTCACGATGCTCCTCGCCTTTCTGGCTTTGCTATCCCCGCGGCTAAACCAATCAGGCACAGTTAATGCGCCGTAATCCTGCGTTTTTGTTTTTTTTAGTAAGGGCAAAAGTTCGGTTGGATTTCGAAGTGCACTTGTGTCGCTTTTGTCGACTCACAAACCACGCCCCTCTTCGTAGGCAAAAAAGCGGAACATCTCCACCATTGTGCAAATCTAGCATCATCACTAGAGGCCGGATCTTTAGGAAAATGCCTATTTTGTTCCTTTGGTAACTATCATGCCTTTTCTATATATAAGCATGAATCATGTGTTAAGAAGCATTTTTAAGAGTGGTTTTATAGGGACTATAAATGGCCTATTTCGACGTTTGAGCCTAAATTACCGTTTCCCGCCTATATATGCCTATTTTTTACTTTTTTTGCTTCGCTACCCCGAAATGACTTGTTCTGTTTAGTTTCAATTTCAAGCGAACTTTTTTTATCTTCCTGCGATGCATGGCAACAGGCTGCTTCAATTTCTGTCCCGAGATCCGCCACGAACTTGGTTGTTTTCTTCTTCACTCCTGTAAGCCAAGACGAAAACGGCGCCTTCCTTCTATACTTCGTCTCACCCTACGATGGACTAGAGGCAAAAGCTACAGACCGCCATATCCAATCATGAGCCACTTAGAAGTTGCGTGGTATTTCATAACGATTCACGTATCAGATCCCGCGTCTCGGATCACTGATTAGGGGATGGGCGTACAGTGGCTGGAATCGAAGAGCACTGAGTGACACATCAATTTTACGTTGCAAAGGAATTCACGACATACAGGCTCTTCGCAGTATCGAAGCTATAGAAATGATGCAGCGCTTTTTTATTTGGAGCATTATTCGTCCACCCTTAAATCAATGTTAACCATGTATAGTTCAGCGTGTAACGTTATTGGACCTGGCGGCCCGTGGCTTTGGCCTTTAGTCCATCGTAGGATGAGACAAGGTATAGTAGAAGTCCCTTCCCGCCCTTCCCCACGCATCGCCCTTCTTTGCTTTCTCCCCCTCCCGCCTCGCCCGAGCGAAGCGGGTTCGTTGTCTTAACATGTCTGGACAGTGTGGAGCCCGGGAGCTGCCTGGAGGCTGGAAGTCTGGATCTGGATGCTGCTGTACTTTGTTTCACCCTAAATAGACCTTAGTGGATACTGGAAGCGTCCCAGCCAGTCCAGCGCTGGGAAAGTCTCAGCGTGTCGCACCGCCCAATTGGAGTAGTACTGGATTTTCTGGGATGGCTCGTCCTATTCGCTGTGGTTCATTGGAAGATCAGGAAACGGACCGTAATGCCCACCGAAAAGCTTTTTTTTTTTGTAGTGAGTGATCGCGTGTGTCTGTGTGCGTTTGTAAGTGCGTGTACGTATGCGTGTGTGTCTGTGCATGTGCGTGCATGCCAGCCTACATGTGAAGTGAAGGAAATAGGAAAAGCGTGGTTTGCTCCTTTCGCGTGTGCGTCGGTCTCTAACGTAATTGTGTCCGGTTGTCTGTGGTTTGTTGCTCCTCGCTTTCGCTGCCTGAAGCATCTCAACAATGCCAAGAAAGAAGGTCCCAAAGAGCGTGCTGCTTCGGCAATAGACTCAACATTCCTCTTACTACTCGACCGACGGGGATATGGACTTCTGTCGACCGTGAGGGAAGCAGGTAAGAAGAAACCCCTAGGTATCTTGTTTCGGAGAAAAAACAAAACTTGATCAAACGACGATTTAGCGAATGAAAACAAAACCACGACGTTTCATCGAATGACGCTGTAGCGAATGGCAGCTTCGTTTCCCCTGATTGACAGCGGGGGATAACCGCGCCAGTTTAAAAGCCTAGCTCGTCACCGCCGTAAAACAGCCTATTCGCTAAAATGGCATTTGCAAAACGTTCTTCCACTCAAGTATTTTCTAATCGCTAAAACGTCATTCGCTCATACAATATGGACCAAGAAAAACACCCGCATCTTTATTAAAGAGATGATTTAGATGTATTTATTTATTGAAAAGGTTTACTCGTCTATGGGTTGGTGAAGAATTTCGAGCGCAAAGTCCGCATGCCTCTACAAAACTTTGTCTCCCCTCCCCACCGCGGCCGAGACAGGTACATACATTTGTAATACAGAAGTTTCCTGAATCCTGGCATGACTATCCTAAAACACATTGAGTAATTTTTTATTCGGCGAATACCAGTCAAGCACAATGTTTTTTTTTTTTTTAAATCTATTAGCCCTTAGAACAAACACAACCGTTGCTGTAGTTACAGCGTGCTGATTGGTTGCAGTGTCTCTCCGTGACGTCACAGTGAGAGAAGCAACCTTGTTCCCGTGATATTAGGATCGCACGAATTAAACTGTCCGCACGGTATTGAAAGAAAAAGCAGAACGTATATTCGAAGTTAATATCAGCTATTACCGGGACGTTCGCAAGGTGACTCGGGAAAAATGATCTCCGTGACGTCCCGGAAAGGAACGACAAGAATGAGTCACACAAACGTCTTGACGCTAATTGAAATTTTACTTAATAAATTAACTATGCTCAGTAAGAAGACAAAACGCACAGTGTCAATTTGTATCGGATTACTGATCTCCAGTACGTGATTGTTGCCTTCCGTCATGCTTTGGTTGGGCGCGTACAGTTGAAACTCACGTTGGGGGCAAGGCAACTGAAATGACCCTTATCTTGCGCGACATAATCGTAAAACCAACTGAGAGATGAATGGCGTGCAGTATCTCACGATGCCCCCCATAAACAGCACACACCCAATTTGGACACGAGTCGTAGTTCACCCAACAGCCCTGCGCCCTGTTACCGAAGCGGTTGATAGTCTCGCAAGAGTGAGCTTTGGCAGCGAAGCGTATGGCAGCTCTGTGCTCTGATGCTAAACTAAAACCTGAACATGCTTGCACAGTGAGTAGGCTTTTTCCCCATTGTAAAACACTTAAATATTTTCAGTGACGGTATATTTAGAGGTATTAGGAAGATATTGGTTAAAGCCATCTCCGCTCAGAACGGCGTACTACGCTTTTCAACATATGGTTATGTTTTTTTTGTTTTTTTTTTCATAGATTCCATGCGAGCACTGCCATCTGGCACAACACGAAAGAACAGCAGGACATAAAGTCAACGCAAAACGCAACGTGCCCTCAAAGTCTAGGCAGTCATTCTTGAGAGAAAACCTCACCGATGGAAAAAAGAACGCATTCTACGCAGACTTGTGCGAAGCCTTAGTCCCCGCTAATATTCCTTGGCCGAAAGTAGAAAACTCAGTTTCCAAAAAGTTCTTACAAAAATACTCGAGTCATACTGTACCGTCGGAGTCGACTCTGCGCCAAAACTACCTGCGGCCCATGTACGAGGAAACACTGAAGAAAATCAGAGATGAACGTGGGGACTCGTGCATTTAAGTCTCCGTAGGCGAAACGACAGACGCGACTAGACGCTTTGTCGCGCACCTCATAGTTGGGAAGCTTGTGGCGGACGAGAGAACAACGCCTTTTCTTGTGTTCTCCAAGACGAGAGAAAGAACAAATGGGGAGACCGTGGCGTACTTTGTCAACGCGTACTTTTATGTGCTATACTGGATTGGAAGACAGCAGTGTGTTGCTACTTTACACGTATGCGGCGGCTTATATGCACAAAGCTGCCCTCCTCCTGAAGGCTTTCTACCCGCGGATGTTGCAGGTCAGCTGCCTTCACCACGGCATTCACCGCATTTGCGAAAAGCTATGAAAACACTTCAAGCATGTAAACGATCTCGTTGCTGCCGTGACTGCTGTGTTCCTTAAGTCACCGTCTCGTGTTTGCGCATTTAAGGAACAGCTACCAGAGGTGCCTCTTCCACCAGAACCTATCGTGTCGCGATGGGGAAGGTGACTTAAAGCTATAGAGTATTACAGTTCTAACTTTGCTGGTGTGAAGATGGTCATTAACGGGTTTCCAGTAGACGATAGTGTCTCGGTCTGAGAGGCTCAAGATATCCTGCGCGAGGACACTCTCGAAGGCTACCTGGCGTATTTGTGCTTTGATTTCACGTTTCTGGCGGACACAATTAAGAACCTCGAAAGTGCTGGCGAAACTCTGGCTTGGAGCATCGGGCTCATTTCGAACGTTCAAGAACGAGTCGATGCCGTCCCCACAGGCCCCGCTGCTGTACAAGTTCGTTCAAAGCTTCAGTCCGTCTTGAGCAAAAATACTGGGTTTTGTGTACTCAAAGAAGTCTCCAAGGTCCTCACCGGTGAACACTCCAGGGTACCAGAGTGTGTGGAAGCATTGAATATTCCTAAGTACAAGTACGCCCCACACACATCAGTTGACGTGGGACGCTCTTTTCAGCGTGCAAACTGGTTCTAAGCGACAAGAGGCAAAAGTTTGGACACAATAATCTTGAGATAATGTTTGTTTTCTATTGTTTTCATAATTTTTACCATTGTTTCTAGTTAGACTGTGTACAGCATGGAACAGCTTAGTACCGGTGTAGGCTTGAGTCAACTATTTTTGTAGAATGTCGGACAAATAAAATTGTATTTACTATTTTACCACTTTCTTCTGTGTTTCTTGGAACGGCAGAGGCCCTAAATGCTTTCAAAAGCACCCTGTGAATAGAAACTGATTGTGCCTATAAATGACCATTACCAAGATTTAATGTCTTTTTTAGGCGCTTAAACGTGGCTTTTTTAGTGCCTAAACATCCGGCCTCTAATAATTAGACTCCCTTTTTTTTACCAGTCTTAGCTTGGAGGTGAGAATTATTCCGGTTTTCGAAGGAACAATATAGCAATATACTTGCATCCACCTCGAAAACCGTAGCACAAAAAACAAAAAGTTTGGCTTTTTGCAGAACGATATTTATTTCATCAGTCACATATTGAATTAAGATATATGTAGGTACATCTTAGATTATATTTATGTTACTTTATCGAGACGTACCTATTCTAAACACAAAAAAGTGTCTTTTCTTCCTTCTACAACCAAATCTTATAAAAACTACTTTGTGCAGCGCAGGAATAATCAGCAAAACTTTCTTTTTCTTAATGTTACAACGCATATAGCTCATAAATTTAGACATTGAGAACCAGACACTCAAAATATAAAGTCATTGTAATTTCTCGAAAACCAAGTTAGGCCGAAAGCATAAAATATTCGATATGGTTGCGACCGTCATACCCAACTAGGGATTAAGTGTACCCGGCGCTGCGGGCGTTGTCGCGGAATCAAGAAGCGAGGAGACGGGTGACGCGGAAGCGTGGTATTTACAAACATTTAAACTTTTCTCGCTCATACTGCTCAACCGGGGGGAACACAAATTGTGTCTTGCGTGCATTTTGGATGCGTTACGGTTATTTATGCTTCCTTACGGGGAGCTTTATATGGTTTTGGATGGGTTTTGCACGCACGACACATAATCACCGGGTTTATGAGAAGGATTGAGCCAAGTATCATTTATTCAGGTGTCGAGTGTGTAAGAAATGTGCTTTAATAATAGGTTTATCTTGCCTCTGCAGATACTGCACACAAATACTAAGGAATACATCATGCTCCGCGAAAATGTGATGGCCTTGGTGCCTACAACATTTGCGCAGTTGGAACGGCTGGACGCGCGGAGAAACGGGGTTTTCCCCCCGTTGAATTGGGAGGGGTCGCTGCCACCATCTATTGTCATGAAAAGCCGTCGAGACAGCGGAAACAGCCGTCTTTGCTGTCTTTGCGAAACTGGTATGTCGGTGCGTCGGCGACCGCCCTGCCTTTTCTCTCGGTGCAGCACAATAGTGCCGCAGCGTGGACAGCTCAGTGAGCGTGTGTTCTCTCGGACGATGAATTCCCAAACCGCACGGGAAGGATTCAACCATACCGGAAATACGCAGCGCCTCCAATCGTCTCTTCGACGAACTACAGAAATCTGATGTATGGCGCGCTAAAGAGCACCCATGACTTAGAAGAATCGCTTCGTGTCAGTTTAAAATTTTGATATTTCAGAAGGCAATGAAAGCAAGATGATGGTGGAACCTAGGATACGCATCGGGCTTTACGATGGGTTCGCTGTTTTTCTTTGTTCTCACAACTTTCAGTAGTTAGATACAAGGAACTCCGCCGCTTCCGGTATGAACGGATCGTACTATCCGGCCAGATCGAACACCAGAACGCCCCGGAATTCCCCGCGCCACGTGGTGCAATGTGAGGTCGACGAAGGCCTTCTGGGATTTGCTAGAAATATCTTTTGGCGCTACATTCACTATGTATGTAAACTCCTTGTAAAGTGTTTGGGTTCTGCGTATTCTTGGCATGCGTGTGGTGGCTTAGGTCCTTGGTGCTCTAAGACAAAAATATTTTTTTGTGTGTGTGTGCTTTTGCACTGTGCATGACGTTTCACCGAACTCATGCCACAGCTCAGACCGTTTTCTTTTATTTATATTTCTTTTTCGCCGACCTCCCTCCGCGCATTACAGCGATTGGCTCTCCCAACTGATTTGTGGAAGAGCAGACCATCAGAATTGTTAGAGTGTCGATTGCGAGAGACCCCTTATGGTAGGCGAAGTAACCGCGAGGGGAGGAGGTTTGTCGCACCTGCTAATCTATGTATTGACTGCTTTGCTGAGGCGTGATATCATACAGCCGCTACACTGTCAGTTGGTGGGTTAGGATTAGGGTCCCGTGTTTTTGGTAAATTCGGATAAGCTCCGAAACTTAGCTCCCGAGTCGGTTTTATAAAAATCAGAGAAAACCGATAAACCCCGAATTCGAGCTGCCCTTGAAGGACAAAAACTCAAGCTTCGCAGCAAGAACTTTGTATGTAAAGCCTTATTTCCAGTTCACTCGGAACACATGTAGCACACCCTCGAACCGCCCTCGAAGCAGAGAAGGTCTTGGGAACCACGCATATTATTTTGTTTTCTTTTATTTATCGTTGCGGGAACGTTTTCCCAGTATTCGGCCCATGTGTATTTTCCTTGGAGGTTGGGAAATTCTGTGTCCGTGCACTATTTACTTCGACATAAAAACCGATAATTCCTGATTTTTGTCGGACACCAAACATTGATACCGAAAAGCGCCGAATACGTGGGTAAGATAAACCCCGTAAAACACCCACAACTTTGAGGACAATAAACGTCAAAAATACAGAACCATAATTATGATCTGCCCCGTGGCGTTGTGAGCTCACGTTGGGGTCTATACGGTTCGTCAGTTTGGAGCCAGCTGCGCGCAGACAGTCACCCGTTCACGCAGGCTCCCGTGAGTCATACTTGGTTCTGCTGATTGGGCTTCCTTTTACCTCCTCTCGTGACGCCGACCGAGGACGCCGGGCCGCAGATTTCACGGTCCGGGGATCAATCAACCTCTATACTGACAAAGCCTGGCAGATCGCCACGAGAAGCGGCCGCCGAAATTAAAAGGTAGAGCGGCAGACAACGGATGAAAGGAGAGCTTCGTGATGGGCGCCCCGTTGCGGCGAGACGCCGAAATACACTTCTTCCGAGCGATGGAATGTCCGCCCGTGATTCTCGTGTTCCTCGCGCTACCGCTTCTTTTCTCGTCGGGTTTCGGGTCCTGCCGCTGCAGAAGCTGTGCGCTGACGACCAGGTTCCCCGAGAAATGCACTGTGCTACCAGATCCTAGCGCTCCAAATCTGCGACCGGACACTCTACACTCTTAGAAAAAAAGGTATGGGTAGTCTTCCCTGAGGGGAGGAACGGTCTTGTAACCTATGTTCCTTCAGAAAGGGAGAAACTTTCGTCCGTGAAGCAGGAGAGCAAAGTTCCTCCGTCGCCTGCATGTCATTATGGCGGACCCGAATCGAGCAAATCGAGCTCAATAAGGCTTAAGAAGTGTCTTGTACTTGACGAGAGGAGCAGCAAATAAGAGCGTAACACGAGCTTTCCGCGAACTGTGTTCATTTGCGAAGCCAGCTTCTCCGGCATGCAAAGAGACTTCTGTTTTAAAAGCAGTTACTCAGTCTTCTCCTCGTCAGCACTGCGATGTTAAACGGACACAACCGATACCCAGTAACTTCACGCACTTTACGCATTACCTTTGCTGTTCCTCGAGTTAAAATTCCTTCGTCAACCGCACATCACGAGGAATGGCAAATCAATCCGGGAAATCAAAAAAAAACAAGAAAACTCGAAGCCGCTGTTTATCGCTTAGCGTAAAAGAAGGTTAAATCGCTTGCCACCAGATGGCGGCTTCAAGCAGAGTAATTGCAAGTAGCTAGGCTAGGTGGCGCTAGGTACCGCCCAATTCACGTTCTACAAAAAATATTTTTACTTCCTATTATACACACATTTATACACATTACGCATACTACAAGGATCATCTGAACATACACTGAGCGGATACACGGCACATAGAGACATCAATACAACAGCACACTGACCCGAGCACTACTCCCGAGCTCTGCGTTTACGTCGTTTATACTGGTCGTTTTGAACGCTTTGAACCTAAGCAATGAAAATATTCCCAGCATGTTTATTTTTTTCCAGCAATGTCATACCTCTGAGAGTATTTTGAATGGCTCAGGGGATGATTCTCTTGGTAAAGAGTAAACGCTCGATCATGTCGTAATTATTTGAAAGCCAATAAATCAAGCCGCTCCAATGTGGTTCCAAGCCATGTGTTTGCTTCGCCGCACGGCACGTCGTAGCCAGTATTTCTATTGTAGTGTTTGTTTTTCTATTTGTGCTGTTCGCGCACGGCTGCAATTGTCGTCTTGAACTCATCTCTGTAGAGCGGATATTAACTCAGACAGGATTGATGCTTCACGGGCAGAGAAATCGCTTTTCGATCAACTTGAATGCAGTCAAAGCCGCGACTTGCGGCAGGTGTGAAGTGTACGGAGCAGCAGGAGTTGTAGGTAAAATAATCTTGCAGCAAGGCAAACTGCCAAAACGGCCGCTTTCAAAACCCTCTTAAAAAAAAAGAATAAGACATATATATATATATATATATATATATATATTACGACGAAGATTATTTTTGACGACGAATGTTTCCTGCTGTTAGTTACTGCAGCAGAAAAGCATTTCAAGCTTTAATATTGTCCTAATTAAAACAGACTATACTGCGGTAAAGTAGCTCGAAACACAAAAGATTACGTTTTTCTTTTTATTCTGAAGAAGATTTGTATAAATGAATAATAGTTTATTTCTTTTCTTCCCTAAGCACTTCCAAGAAATCTTGAATATGAACGATGAACGTTGAAGTGTCATAAAAGCTTTTCTGTCGATTGTTGTCGAGTAAAGCGATAAAATGTGCACTACCCATTGAGTTCTTCTCTACCTTATTGCTCTAGTTCTGTGTATCAGTATTTGAACTTTTATTCTCGCGTTCCATCAACTCCTGGTCGTGCCCCCAGGATCTCGGAAAACAAAACACACAACTCAGACCTCCGACACATATAATTGAACAGGATCGATAAAATTCCCGATAGGACGCACTCCGGGGAACAAGCAGGAGGGCGGCAAGTGGAGAACGTCTTCAGGTTTCGTTTTATCTTAACATAGGGTCAAAAAAAAAAAAGCGCACTCCACTCTTTCTCTTGCGGAGGCTATTAACTTTACTCTGCGCTACGAGAACTGAAGTTCCACGATAGATACAAGCAACGCTCTTTGCTTTGAGTCAAAAGGGGAATTCCGGACCCCGATCCACCTGACTGAAGACGCCTCTGATGCGTGAGAAGCTTGTGAAAAATTCTGTACATCGATTTTAATTTTGATAGGGGCAAGTGTCGCGCCAACTTCGAAACAAAACACTTTCTGGGCACTTTTGAAACGACCTGCATCCGCCATTGAAGTTCACGCATCTCGAGAGACAAATGTAAGGTCCTTAGTGTAGATTTTATGATTCACATTTTTTTAGGTTCTCACGAACCCGAATGCGAAAGGCCTGCTGTTTATTTAGGAACAAAAATGTGAATGTATAGAAAGCAGCGGTGACTTGTCGCCTTTTTTTGCTGAAGCTCGATTCGAGCGCGGATATTAAAAGGAATGACACGAATGCATTGAAATTTGAGAGTTGCTATTTCGTTTAAAGTGTTTGTGTTTCCTTTGTGTTCTTTTTGCCACCATATTGTTATTAAAACTTTTAGTAATCACAGGCATGTTTATAATATTAAAGTGTTCACGGAGCACTGAACAGAAATTGAGCATAAACCCCTTCCTAAACATAAAACGCAAGGAACCAGCAATTTATTACACATAAATTAAAAACTAGTCAGTTGAACATTATAACATCACAATCTAAACCTTGAGACACGGAGGATACTTAAATAATAAATAACAGAAAAAAAAAACTCAAAACTGTTTATTCGTAAGGGAACAGAAATGTATAGCCATTGCCATGGACAGGTAGAGGCCCGTACACACACTTGCGCTTGACTCCGGCAGACTGAGACAAGACCGGTTTCACTCCTCTTAGGACGACTTACAACCGGATACGCAGCAATGCAGCCGGTCGTAAGCCGTCACAAAAGGCTTAAAAACCGGCCCTGTCTATGTCGGTCGGAGTCAAGCGCAAGTGTGTGAACGACTCTTAAGAGGAAAGATAAAAGACATGCCGCCGCTAACGTTTGACGGAACACAGCCAGACGAACTAACCTCCAACCTACTGCGGCAGCTAATTAGAAAAATGTAAACACAGTTGGCCCACCCGTAAACACCGCTTCGCGGCGGCCAACTATTCGCTAAAGTGTCATTCGGTGAAACGTGGGCGTTCGCTAAAACGTCCTTCGATCAAGTGAGCGCATCCCGACGCCTAGTGAGGCAATGTGAACCGACCAAAATACAGCAACCTCCCTATCCACCCCCCGCGGACTACCCACCCCTCGACACCACCGACAACACAAAAGAACACAGAAACTCACAACAAAAGAATGGTCTCTTAAAGAGGACATGTAGAAATATTCTTCCGCCTGGCGGAAAGTCCTCCCCTCCCTCTGTTTTGCCTTTTCTTTCTTGTCTAGCTTCATGGCGAGGAGGGGGAAGGTCCCCTTTTGGAGCGTCTTCTTCTCAGGGGATAAGACAAGAAAAGCTTATAATGAGCAGCAGGCTTTTTGGGCCCCTCGCAAAGCCCAGCCCTCAGGATGGATGTTTTACGAAGCTGTAAGGCTGCGCCCTGACGGTCACCCACTTGAGCTGTCGAAGTTGTTTGGCTGTAGCCTGTGCCAACGTAAACGCTTACTGGAGAGCTTCGATGCATCCCCAGACCGAGTGAACGTACATTCATACTTATTCATAATTTCTCAAATAAGGAGTGCAGAACGCACGCGCGAGATGTGATGTTTTCAATATGTCAGTATGATTTACATGTTCCCCAAACATTCAGCATCCTCAAAAATCCTGCCTATGACGCTCAAACCTGCCTTAAGTGGGGAGCGATAGAAAAGATAAATGTGTACCAGGCGCGAGCATCCATACTCCGTGTCAGTAGCTCTGTGCAGTGCAGGCGAGCGAAGGCAACGCCAGGCGAAGGCAATGCCAGGCGAAGAGAGAAAGTGCGACCACTAGGATTGAGGGTGGGAGAGGAGGGCAGGGGAGGTCGAGGGGAGAAAGATAGAGTACTATAGTTCGTTGCAACTCTGTAAAATAGGGCGAGAGAAAGGAAGGCGGGGAGGAGGAAGCAGACGGATCGCTGAAGAGAGGAGGAGGTTTCTCCCTCTCCTTCCCTGCCTTCATTTCTCTGGCCCTACCTTCTTGCGCTGTAACACTATTGCCGTGCTGTGAGCATTTTCTATCGAGCACTGATATCGGTGCGGAAAACACAATATAAGGGAGTTTTCGTAGATCGTTTCCGCTGTCCCGCAACGTTTTCCGCAACCCGCTACGACACCCGGGACTCTACAGGCAAGGCCAGCGCCGTGCATACGTAGTAGTGGCGTCTTCGTTTAGGAGAGCATAGCGGAGGTTCAAAAAAGGTCTACGAAGACTCGCCATTAAAAGTACTATTGGGGAGCTTAGCGTGTCGTGTTATGTTCAACCTTGCTTGTATGGTTACTATAGCACCGGCTGCTACTTCAAAGTATTTTTTGGAGTCTTCAAGAAGCTAAAGCAAAAGCAGCTCCTTTTTTAACATGTCACGGGACTGTAATTTGACACTGGAAAATCACGACAGGTACACTGCGCCAGGCAGTTAGAACTAACAATGTAGCGCCGGTTTCTCCTGTTTTCCTTTTCTCCTTAGAAGTTAATAATGCTTAGAAAACTGTTCTATGCGAGTATCTAACCTATGCGGTAGATCTCAGTGCTAGACAATATGTTGCTGGGGAAATATAGCAAAAAGCACCGATATGGTGTTCGCGCTAACAATGTCGCGTAATGTACGCATACCTCTACATGATCAGAGTAAATAAAAAAAATTATTGCACAACGAAAAAATGTTTTTTTGGATAGCTGAAAGTCATATTTACACAAGTGATTCGGCAAAGAGTGTCAAATTGTTTGACGCAGATACTACTCTAAACTAGCAGTAATAGAGCTTAGTCGCAAAAGATCTATCTGGTGTAATGGAGGTAATGGAGGTTTTGAATGGAGGTTTTGAGGTAATGAGGTTCGAGAAATAGACTTGTCACTTGCTTTGCGTGACACAACTAGCGCAAACGCAAAATTTACGGAGTAAGGACAGAACGAGCGGGTTGGAAGGCATAATTAAACTTGAGGAAGAAAACGAGAAGGGACGGACAAACACAAGCTTGTGTTTGTCCGTCCCTTCTCGTTTTCTTGCTAAAGTTTAACAAAATTTACATTTTAACGCAAGGGTGATGCATATTTTAGGGTACAAGAACGAATTGAAGCCACCTAAGTTTATGCCCAATAGCAGCACTCCTTGCCGAATCTCTTGTTATAGGAGTGACAAATTTTCAGCAATATAAAAAAACAAAAACACCAAAAACCTCTTTTTTTTTGGTTTCGTAAATTTTCTAACTTACTCTGCTTGCACTCATCGTGTAACGGTATGCGTACATTACTCGACCCTGTTAGCGCGAACACGACTTCGGCGCTTTTTGCTTTCTTTCCCCAGATATATATATATCGTCTAATTCTAAGGTTTACCGCTTAGGTCGGATACTCGCATTACAGTTTTCGAAATATCATTAACTTCTAACAAGAAAAAAAAACAGAAAAATCGCCGATGGCTTGTTCGTGCTAACTTCGTGGCGCAGTGAACCTATGTTTTTAAAATATCAAATTAAATCCTGTCATGTTAAAAAAAAATGAGCTGCTTTTACTCTAGATTTGTGAAAACTCCAAAAATATATCTGAAGTGGCGTTTGGTGCCCTTTCAACTCATGTGGTTGTTGGGATATGAAAATATAAATTTCATCCACATTTCGCTGGCCATCATATCCTGCGAGTAAGGCACACAATAATTTGTGCCCGCTGTACGAAAAAAGAGATCCGCTAAGGTGCCGGGGCCTGGTACACATTTATGTTTTCCATCGTTCCCCATTCGAGGCAGGTTTGAGCGCGAGAGGCTGGCTTTTCGAGGATGCTGAATGTTTTGTGAACATGTAAATCATGCTCAAATATTAAAACCACCATATCTCGCGGATGCGTCCGGCACTCCCTATCTGAGAAACCGAGAATAAGTATGAAAAGTACGTTCAATGGGTGTGGGGATGCATCGAAGCTCTCCTGTAAGTGTTTACATTGCCACAGGCTACAGCAAAACAACTTGGACACTTCCAGTCGGCGACTGCCAGGGTGCAGCCGTCCAACTCCGTGAGACATTGACTCGGAGGAATAGGCTTTGCTAGGGGCCAAAAAGCCTGCTGCTCATTATGGGCTTTTCTAGGCTTATCGTCTCAGAAGAGGCCGGTATAAAAGAGGACCTCTCCCCCACCTGGCCATGCAGCTAGACAAGAGGGAAAGGGCAATGAGATGGCGAGGAGGACTTTCCGCCCGGCGGAAGAATATTTCTGCCGGTCCGCCTTTAAGGCCCGTTGACACACTTGCTTTTGACGAAAACCGACTTCGACACGATCGATTTCTAAGCATTTTTGACAGCTTAGGACCGGCTGCGCAGCTGTGGAGCTGATCCTAAGACGTCCGAAAAGCTTAAAATCGTTTTCCAGCCTCTTCGGCGTAAGCTGTCACAAGAGGCTTAAAACATTGGTCGTATCAAAGTCGGTTGCAGCCAGACGCGCGTGTGTGAATGACCCTTTACACTTATTGTTTATTTTAAGATTCTTTTACGCGAATCACTTTCTTTACACAAGATTGAAGTTCCTTCCCATAATGGCGAGTACGCATTTCAGTCAGCAATATGTTTTGCTAGTTATGATGACGGCGAAACAATTTTCCACTTCTCGTGTTCAAGAGGCGGTCATTCAGGCACCAACCCGTCTGGCTCTGGATCAGGCTGGATCCGGGCAAAGCTGTCCTGGACAAAACGGCCCTGGCCAAAGTGGTCCCGATCAAAACGGTCCGGGTCAAAATGGCCGCGAACAAAATGGTCCCAAGCGCAAACGCGCAGAAAAAGGTATCAGGCAAGTTTTGAGCCATAGTTTGCTTGCTCTTCGGGCGTTAGTAAATTTTGTTTTAACTTGCTGCAAATTTGACATAAAGAAACAAAATGAATTGTATTACTGAAAAGTTAAGCTATGAAACGCCGACCATTTTGTAGTTTATATATTCAATTCAAAATTCATTGCATGCCAGTAGCCGAGCCAAGAATAAAGAAAAAATTACTTTAGAAATAATACACAAGTACGAATATCAAATAATCTGTTAATAATATTTGACATACTAAGCACGAGATGAAAAACTTTCCATAACACGCCATCACACCACAAATAATTGACGTTCGTGTTTATACAACGTAAGGTCGGTCTGCCTTTGAGGAGCGGCAACACTGGTTTACACCGGAGATTAGACATTTTGCCATTGCAGTAACACGGCTAGCCTGAAGTCCTTAACGTGCATCACGCAGTAATGATACGCGACCGCACGAACGCCATCACAAATATGTAGTATGTGCTTGATAATGTCTGACCCCTTATGTGCACGCTTTTTTTGTAGCGCCATTTTGTTGATAATACGTTTTACTTAAGCCACAGTGCAGCCGTCGCTACGAGCTGTTAGGACCAATCAAGCAGTGCTGAAAACAAAACGTACTAATTCTGTTCGTCAACTTTTTAGAGCGCAGCTCTTAGGCGTCTGTTTCCGCGTATAACTGCATCGGCGTCTGCATAACTCCGCGCTTTGCATTATGGGACGTCGAAGACCTATAGACCACCATAATTCCCAGCTACGTTTTAGCGAAGAAACTGAATTGATGTGTAGGTCTGCAATGTCCCATAATGTAACACTGCGCTTTCAGTTTCCCCGCTAAATTTAGCTGTAAACTGATATTACGTGACCTCAATACCAATTCAGTTTTCCCTCTAAATTTAGCTGGCAATCGTATTGATGTTGAGGTCACGTGACGTCAGTTTTTGCGCTAAATCCAGCGGAGAAACTTAATTTCATCATACGTGACGTGACACGAAGGCATATGACGTCATTTTCTCCGATAAATTTAGCGGGGAAACAGAAGTGGTGTTGAGGTCACGTGGCATGCTAACTTCAGCTAACTTTAACGGGGAAAGTGTGGGAGAAGGGGAGGGTATGGAGGAAGAGGAGGGGAGAGTACAGAGGAGGAGGGGACGGTACGGGGGAGGAGGAATGGCATACCCTCCCCTCCTACGCTTCCCTCCTCCTCAAGTGCTGCACTCTAATTTCGCGTTGCAGAGGCCTTGTCAAGTCAAAACTGTTTTGACTTTTTGCCTCTGCAGCCCAAATCACAATTTGATGATGATGTAAATAAAATGATTGATTGATTGATTGATTGATTTAGTGCGGGACCCCTTTATCCGGGGCCATTTTGTCCGGTACCATTTTATTGGGGCCACTTTCTTCGGTACAATTTTGTCCGGGACCATTTTGTCCTTTACCTGTCTGGCCCACGTAGCAGAGCACCCAATCGAACGGAATTTTGTACATATTTTTGTTTAGGCATCCATTTGGTGTATCCCTATGCCTCTTTACACCGCGCTGTTCTGACTCAAACACCAGCGGTGTAAAACTACCTAACCGTGAAGTTACGTTAAAATCTACATTGATTCTAAACTTTTCAGCCAAAGCTTTTAGAATAAGCTAAAATCTGTCAAAGTACGGAATTACAATAACATTTCTCTTCGGACCATCGTCAGAGTCCTTCGGTGCTTCTACAATTTGTTTCTTCAAAATTTATCCAATTTCTATATCTGCGTGTCTCAGGGTTTAGAGATGATGATGTTTCCTGACCAGCTCGCCGGAACGCTTTCGCTTCTTGCAATTGTAACATCTCGCTTTCAAAAGCTAGATAATATAAGTGCAACATGCAAACCAAGTGCAGATGTCTGCGAGCGTAATGATGACCCGTAATGAATCTAGAGAAACAACAAAGGCTGCATTGATGATAAACAGATATGCGTAAATCTTACAACTCGCACCGCGTTTTCTTCTTAATTGGTTTACAAAGCAGAATAAATGAAAAAAATATGTTCTTTGAGTGCTCAATGTTATTAAAAATTTCTTTCCGTCCTGGTCTCGTAATTGCTTATTTCCAGTAAGCCTCACCATAATACCCTCGCGACTGTGAAAACATCGAAGCTAAAAAACAAATATATATATATATATATAAATAATAAAATCTAAAGTTTTTTTTTTTTTTTTTAGTGCGAAGTTTCATGCAATTCCTTTATTTTCCATCGAATATGAGATGCATGTATTAAGGGAATAAGAAAGTCCCGTCCACACACCTGCGTTGTTAGCGAGCGCTACGACTACAAACTAATGCAACCGGTCGGAACGACGAGTTGCCGTGGCAACGAAGCGCCAACGGCCGTTTCCTTTGTGTTCGTTCGCAATGCAAGGACTTGAGCCGTGCTGATCTTTTTCGCTACGTGTGGGCAGAGCCGTTTATTGAGAGAGTTTGGCCATACATTGGTTTGAATAGGCGAGCATCTCGGGGCCAACCACAGGCCGCGAAACAGCCCCTAGCGGTTGTCGTGTGCTCTAAATTTGTGCTTCGTTTCACCTTATGTGCGAGCGAAGGCAAACCTGGAAGCGCGAGCACGGAAGCTCCGTGCGTTCAGGCTTTGCTCGAGCGCGCGAGCTGGGGAGAAATGCAAAAAGCGCTGGTCTCGCGCTTCTAGCTTTGGCTTCGCTCACAGATAAAGTGAAACGAAGTATAATTTGAGCCGTGCCGAGCGGAACTCCGCGTCTCAAGACGCTCGCGCACCCCACCCTTTGCACTGCTTTATTTCAGCCAGTCTCAGGACGCTGTTCTAGCAGTGCAGACAAAGGCATAGGCACGAGCGCGTGGCTTTGGAAAGTGCCTCCTATGCACGAGGTCTCGTACAAACAAAAGCGTTTCGCTGAGCTAGGCTCACGCGCCTGTGCCTTTGTCTTCACTGCAGACATTTGTGAGATGGAGTAGAGGTCTCCTGATTGGTCGACGCTGTGTCACAAATTTAGTTTACGCTCAAAGCGTGGGGGGAATATTCGGCGCTGGCGGCGGCCTTTGCTCCGCCTATTGGCACAACTCTCCTAATATACGGCTCTGCGTGTGGGAACGAACGGGTCGACGACGACGACAGACCAATCATAAGTCGAGGAGAGCTCGGCCGCGCGCGTTGCATGCCGGTCGTTCCTGCTATCTGCTGAAAAATATGGCGTCGGCTCCGATCGTCGGCGTGGTGGAAGTTCATCGTTCCGCGTAGAGCGCTATCCTTGACTGAGGTCTCGTCGTGTGTAGCGTTATGTCCTAGAAGAAAGGATTGATCTTCTTGTGCGGCGATGTCGTGGTGCCACCCTCAAGACAGCAGAAACGCTCGTGCCGTCGTGTTTGTTTACCTCGACCGCAGTGGTCCTTAGTATTTATGTCCTTGAACATCTACCGGATTTCCTATTTTGCCCACTTAATGCATCTGTTCATTCAAGTTCAAGGTATTACTGGTGCGTACTGTATTTAAAGGCGTGTTTGAAGGACGCAAATGTTTTACGCGTTTTGATCGCCCGAGAAAAGTCATCAATGTTAGCATTCCTGAACGCTCGCAATGTCTATGTGATCACGAAATAATATCCCAACGTAGCTATATTGTTGCTAAAATGACATCGTCGTCGGTAATATTTAAAAAAAGAGTGAGGCAAGAATTGGACTATTAGTGAAGTCCTGCGTTAAAGCCGCGATCGTCGAAGACGTCGTTTTCTTTTTTCATTCACTCAGCCCTGCAAGCCTAATCTGAAAAAATAAAAATTAATAAAGCTTGAGGCCATAAAAAACTTTCTGTCCTTTTTCTGTTACGCCAGTGAGTGGCAGCGGGTCGCCTTCTTTTTGAGAGACGCCGCTGAAACATCTGACGGCGGCGGAGAAGCTTTTCCGCCGTGCTAACGACCTGCTGCGCGTATTGCAACTGTTTCAGGGGTGTGAACGCACGGCGCAAAGCGCACGTTTGGTCGTTGCAGTCACAACGGAGGCAGCCATAGCAACGCGCTCGTTGCAAATGTCTGGCAATGAAACGATTTTTCAATTTTTTTCTACTTAGCTCTTCTCTTCAACTCACAAATCGTGCAGCGTAACAAACCGTTTAAGAAGAGGGAAAGAAGGAACTACCCTCTTGCTCATACCCTCGTTTGTGCTCCCAGACTTCCCTATTCCTACCCCCCCCCCCCCCTCCCCTTAGAATATTATCAGCCCGCCGTTCAAAATTCGAACAGAAGTTGCATTCCCCACCCCATTCACGCGTGCTCGCTGAGCCAGCCACACTTCTATATATTGTCACGTGATCACGCTTCCTCGCGCATACCCAAGCGCAGAGAATGGTGTCAAGTATAATAAATGGCAGCCGGCTGATTGATCCGGCATGCGCGTCGCTCCCAACGCAGTCTCAGCTTAGGGGTAAAGAGTAAATACGCGTGTCGTTTGACGTGTCTTGGGGCCGGTTTACGTGCTTTGGGTACCGCGAATGTGTCACAGTGAAAAGGCAAAGAGCTTTCGAAGTACGAACTAGCCCGCTATCTCTTTCAAATCTTCGTACAGAAAATCAGGCTTTTGACTTTTCACTTTTTTTTGCCCACTAAATAAATTATATGCTATTACTAAAAGCGCATTCTAAATTAGTTCATCCTAGCCCGAAATTCGTTCTATGGCCCCTTTATTTTAATTTCATAATCACCTCCAGGGAGCCATCAATACGCCGAGCAAGTGTTCCAAAATCCGTTTTTGGCGCGTGGGAATGCAAGAAGGAGCGCACGAATCAAAGATACAACACAGAGAGCCCGCGATGATGAGGTAGCCGAGCGTGCGCAATTATTGGTTGAGGTCGGAAGTAAACAAAAGCACGTGGGCGCGTTTGGTGTGTAAACAAAAGCACGAGGTGCGCAAGGAGCAGACGAACTTGCGCGCTGTATTAACGTGCAACGGACAGCAAAATTGATCCAGTACCGCAAAAAATCTAAGGCTGAAAATTGGTTTACTGGACTCTGGAGTTATCTATCGGAGAGCCCCGGAACAGTTGCATCTTGGTGTGTTTCCAATCTTTTTATACATCTTTTGTTTTCACTGTGGGCTTGAATTAATACTGACAGTATCATACGTGACCATTTCTCGTAAACAGTTTCTAGATTTAACCTTGCAGCCACCGCAAAACCTTCATCATCGTCATCTTTTTTTTGTATTTATGTGCTTGTAAATCTAGCTTAGAAAATATACTTAGGTTGAAAGGGGTTCAAGGGCTGCCCAATATGTGACGTCCCTGTGTCTTCTGACGTAAGCAATTACAAGTGGTTGCAACGCTGTTGGTCACGCTCAAGCGCAAATGTGTGAGCCAGGCTCTATTGGTGGCGTGCGCGAATTACAGGGGGCGCTTCTCTAGCTATCATCATGATCATCGTTCTTGACGTCACGGCTAGGACAGGCCGGGACAGACCGTGCAGATCTTACATCACTCGGCTCGTCAACTCACTCCATGCGATAGGTTAGGCGCGGCAAATCCTGTTTCACGCGTTGTGTTTGTTTGGTGAAGCGATATTTGGAGTAGGACATTTTACCAAACCTTCAAACCGTGGCACGCGTAGTCGTGATAACAAACCGTTTTGGCGCTAACGTTTCGAAGCGCTCCGATGGTGGTGTGCTCTTCTCTACCCAAGTAGAATATGCTGGATGATGAAAATAGAATATCCAGCACTTTACCCCACAACAACATTTACCACAGCGAATAGGGTGTAGTTTTGTATTAGGATTGTGAAAGAAGTGTGATATGCAGCGTCGGCGCCGCAGAACACCAACGGCAAAAGGAAAAAAAAAAGGCGAGAAGCTTGAGAGCGAGAGGCTCGTGAACGAGGTAGAGCGAGCGTGGAACGGACGAGGACAACTGAGACGGGCCGGAGCTGGAGTTCGCTCATCAAGGGGCGGAGCAGAACCCAGGCAGATGCCATAGAACGAAAACCAGAGGACGGAGCCTTTCAACAGTGATACCCGCGGAACCTGAGGCAACCGCCATAACAACTTGAGTATTATATAACCTCTTCCTAATGATAGCGTTGTCCCGTGTGGCTTCCTCGGAGGTGAACAGAACTCGGTCTGGTCGGTCAGCAAAGAGGAACAGACCATATGTTTCGAGCAAAACTAAAATGAGAAAGAAATGTCTTATCAAATTGAAAATAAGAAAGAGAAATTCGAGAACTTCTCGCGTGTGCAGTAAAAACTTCATTGAAAGCGACTCAGTGCAACTTGTTTGTTCCAATGTATTCTGTTAATGGTGTTATTACTTCTAAGTTGAATCATTTTTTTTTTTTTTCAATTTTGTAAGCCAGTAAACAATTATTTACTCAAAATAACTGGCAGGAGAAGCGGTGGCCGCCTTCCGGAGTCATTTCAGTGAAATCCCTGCTTATTCACCAGATGGACGCGAAATGTGCGAAACCCCCTCGAGATTGAAGTCCTAAATATAGTAAGTCGGTGACACTTCAGCGTTCAAAATATGAGGTATACACCTGCTATCAATTCGTCACCTTTTATGTTTCATTTTTGCAGACCTAAATGCGAATGATGTGTGATGCGCTTCCTTGCGAGCGATGTTGAATTTGTAAGCAATTCTTAGCAGTAATTGGATATAAGCAATTAATATATCTTCTGAATTTGTCTCGCTATGTCCAAAAATGTAATAATTTATGATGATTGGTGCTTTTCTTTTGAGCAGAAGTCATGATGTGACAAACTTCTTTACCAAGTATTTGATGCGAGAGGCGCTAAGCATCAGTTGCTGACATTCATTTGCTCGTCAGCAATTGTCGAGTCACACTTGGATAAAAGCGTCGGTATGAATATAAGCGTCGGTATCGGCAAGCTGAATGTAGCTAAAGCAAGTGTGCGGCGCTTTGCAATAGAACTGTGCGCACGTGCGCAGCTAAAACAGCACGTTATTTATTTCGGAGAATGCAGAACCTTTCTCTACAGCAGCCTCCAAGATCCGAAAAAAAAAGAAGATCAAAGAGGCTGTGATTAGCCCTGACGCATGCCGCAAAGTCTGTAATGTGAAGCTATATGTTTGTTCTTGAACAATTTAAAGTTTTTTTAATATAAAAAAAACAACTTCGAGGCGCTCTTACTCATTAGGAAGATCATTCAGAAAAACATCATACAGGTTTTTTTATTAAATAAATTGTTTTTAATCATCATAGATGCGAACTAGCATAGCCACTCCGTGCTTTAACATAGAGCGTCGTCTGCTCACATCCTACTAGCTCCGTCACAGGAGGGCACCCGCGAGGTGGACCGCTGTAACACGGCGGCCAGACAAATGTCTAGCCGGAGCCCGTGGCGCCTTTTTTGCGCCCTAGTTATCCCGACTCAAACCCGCGACGAGACACAAAAACATCTCCAACGAGCTATTCATAGCTTCGATGGAGATACCTCAAAATTCTACGCGACCAGTACCTTTGCGCTCAACTGGACCTCCGAGGGCACGCGTACTCGTACGCAAGTTGAGAGAACGCGGAGCTGGATCAGCCGTTCCAGCTGCACGACTTGAAGGCGGCCCTGGCTAAAATGAAACAAGGAACGGCGCCGGGCCGGGATACGATAACTGTGAAACTTCCTGCCAATCTTCCCGACCCCGCCTATGCAACCCTTCTAGTTTTCATCAACTCGATCTGGCTTGGTGAGGCACCCCTCCCACTCGAATAGAAGACTGTCCTGGTAACTTTTATTCCAAAAGCCGGCAAAGCCATCAACACAGACAACAGTCGCCCCATTTCCCGCACGCCTTGTGCGGGAAAGCTGATGGAGACCATGGTGCGGTACAGGCAGTCTAGGTTTATAAAAAAATAAAATGCATTCGTTGACACTATGTTTGGTTTCCGCCAGCACCGGTCCGTGCAGGATGTTCTGCTTCAACTTGATCGAGAAATTTTCAACCCTGTCGAATACCACCTTAACCATAAGGCAGTACTCGCCCTAGACTTGAAGGGGGCTTTCGACAACGTCACAGACGAAATTAACCTGCAGCATCTCTCCCAGACCAACTGTGGACATAACACCTTTCAGTATCTCGATCAATGTCTCTCGGATCGACAATCTTTCATCAGAATACAAGACGAGGAACACGGCCGCTATCAACTGGGAACGAGAGGAATCCCACAGGGCGCGGTCGTCTGGCCGTTACTTTTCAATCTGGCAATGATGAAACTTCCGGCTCAGCTGGCGAAGGTCGAAGGCGTACAGCATGCGCTGTACGCCGACTACATAACCATCTGGGCCAAACACGGATCGGGTGGAGACATTAAGGTTAACCTGCAACAAGTGGCGGAGATCGTGAACGCCTACGCCCGCCGCTGCGGCCTTCGATTCTCCACGTCCAAATCCGAATTTGTGCACATTCGCCCGTCACCTAGGTGCACCACCAAAATAAAACTATCCCTGGCCAGCGGCCCGATACTCGAAAAGGATGAGATTACAGTGCTTGCTCTCTTTATCCACAAACATCGACGGGTTGATAGGACACGAGCCAAACAGCGGAAGGTAGGGGACCAGGTGGGCCGGATGGCGCGCCGGGTTTCCAACAAACGCGGGAGGTTACGGTGCAAAGACGCCTTGCGGCTGGCAAATGCATTCGTGACCAGTCGAGTCCTCTACTCGACTCCTAACCTCCACCTGCACAAGTTTGACGAGACC
Source organism: Ixodes persulcatus (assembly GCA_013358835.2). Classification (NCBI taxonomy): domain Eukaryota; kingdom Metazoa; phylum Arthropoda; class Arachnida; order Ixodida; family Ixodidae; genus Ixodes; species Ixodes persulcatus. The sequence continues at coordinate 635,189 of JABSTQ010010718.1, forward strand.
GCCCTTGAGGTGCTTCCCAGAAAGATGTACAATCGTGCCCTCGATCTCCCGACGAACATGTCCAACCAGCGCCTCATGGGCCTGGGGTCGGTAAACACTATCGCGGAGCTCCAGGAAGCATACTTGACCAATCAATATACAGGACTTTCAAAGACGCCGGCGGGACGCCGCCTATTAGCGCGACTACACATCCACTACCCAACACCGACGGAAGAGCGCGTACGTATCCTTGAAGTCTGGAGATACGCTCTGCACGGGCGTCCTCTTCCAGCCAACATGACACGTGACGACCACAATGGCAGGCACCTTGCGCGGGCGGCGGCAATGGCCCGCCACTATGGGAACAAAACCGGAATCTTCTACGTGGACGCCTCCGGCCCTCACCATGGGGGGTGGTACACGGCCGCAGTCATCCACCAAAACGTCGCGGTGAACGGCCTTACGTTCAGAACTCAAGACATAACACATACGGTGAGATCGCCATCGCTCTAGCCGCCGCAGACCAGGACTCGCGAGTCATCATCACGGACTCGAGAGGGGCCTGAAGAAACCTCGACCAGGGGTACAATCCTCTCTTTGCGTATCGCATCGTTAAAGATAGCGACTACCTCGGGGCCCCCGCTTCTCGAACGATTGTCTGGGCTCCTACTGACATGGGCCTCGAAGGCAATGAAACGGCAGACGCCTTCAGACCCTTCCGAAACGAATCCCGAACCCAATCCGGCCCTCACCTTTCGAGAAATTACTCAAGTACACTAATTCGGCCATGCAATTTATCCTAAGCCCCGTGAGGGCCTTACAAAGGCGGAGGAACGCGCACTCCTCCGTCTTTACACCGAAACCCTGCTGTGCCCGGCAGTTTTAAAACACTTTGATCCTGCCTATACAGGAAAACGCCCGCACTGTGTGGAGAAGTCATCGGACATCGTCCACGTGGTGTGGGCTTGCCAATCAACCCCAAACCTCGTCTCAAAATCCAACGCCGGGAGGACTGGGAGTCAGCCTTGCTGGACTGCTCCGACCTGGCGAGCCAGAAGGCCCTGGTCGACCGAGCCCGAGCAGCAGCGGTCGCCAATGGGCTCCTGTATTGAGGAGCCCACCTAGTGTTTCTAAGAGGTGGCCCCCTCCACGCCACCTCAAACTTTCTCCCTGATATACCGTAATGAAGTCTTTCAGACAGACATTCAGAGCTGGCTCCTCAAAACATCTCATCGCCAATAGAAGCGCACCTTGTTGGCTGGAGGGATGATTTACATCAGTAATTCTCAAATGGGGGTCCGCGGACCCTTTGGGGTCCGCGAAGGCACTCTAGGAGTTCGCGAAGCCCAGCCTCATCAGTCAAGCACGGAAATAAAAGTTGTCTTTTCTCCGAATGAAAAAAAACGTTCAAATTTTCGGGTTAGTTTTCTCCTGTATATGTCAATAAGAGAAGTTCACTTCACACTAGCCGTTAGTTATATTTATTTTTTTAAATCAATATCACAATTAACCTGTACATTTCGTTCCCTTCACCACGAACGGGGTCCTCCATCATCTCCGCCAATCCATAAGGGGTCCACGAAACATCGATGGTTGCGGACCACTGATTTACATTATACATGGATGAGATACAATGATTACTGCGTGTGGTGATAGTTATTTTTGGTGGCTATATTTTTGTAGTTAACAAACGAATGATGTAAAAGATTTGATTGTCGACAAAAATATCATGACAGACAGTCTCTTCCTTTTTTTATTTCGATCCACAACAATCATCGCTGGCAGTATTTTGCATATAGTTTCGTAGCCCGGGTAGCTCGACCATCTTTACGAGTACGAGTCGTTTCGGGTCCACTCATGCTAAAACTTTTATAAACACATTATTCACTAGCGTGTTTACCCAGGAAACACACCCCTTACCCAAATACGCTATTATAAATTGTTATCCACCTACGCTGCCCCTCTTGCTTAATCAAGACAACATTCTCAAAGTAATAGAAAACCGGCCCTCGAATAGTGCACCTGGTGATGATGTAATTCCGTCTAAAGCTCTAAAAATATTCAAGTATGCTGCTTCAAATATTTTTAGCAAACTATTACACTAATCTCTTAACTCTGGTTCAGCCGCACTTGACTGGCGCTATGCTAAATTCATACCGATCTTTAAATCAGGAGACCATTCCGATCCTACTAATTACCGCCCGATTTCAGTTGCCAGCGTGCCATGCAAACGCATGCAGCATGTTTTGTACGCCCATATCATATCTCACCTAGACAAGTTTACCTTTTTTTTCTAATTAACATGGTTTTTGAAAGGTCATTCGTGCACCAGCCAACTTTTCGAATTTGTTACGGATCTTCACATCAATACTCATTTTACTGCTGAGAGCGATATCTACTTTATTGACTTCGCTAAAGCATTCGATACGGTTCCTTATAATCGCCTTCTTCTTAAACTCTCATGTCTGCAAATCAACTTTTTTGCCGCTTCTTGCGATGAACAGTATGTCTTGCCCCACTTGAAACAAAATTACTCGCATACAAGAAAATAGTCTTTCCCGAATTAGAGTATGTATGCACCATTTGTTACCCACATCAAAATTCCCTTTTACAGAGACTGGAATCTGTTCAAAACAAAGCAGCAAGTTTTGTTTGCAACAACTACTCACCGGAAACAAATGTCTCGGCCTAAAGAAAAAAATGTAGCATTAACCTTTTTCCTCTAGAACGAGGACGTGAAATATCTCGGTTGTGTTTCTTTTTTTTTTTTGTAGCATATTTTGCAGCGATTCATATTTGAGGTCAGTTTGCTGTAGCCCTGCAAGTTTTACATCCCCAAGGTTAGATCATTATTGCAGTATAGAACCATTCTTGGGTCGCACTAACACTTTCCTATTTTTCTCCTTTAGTACTTTGCATCAGAGACTGGAATGCATGACCTGATCTCATATTTACTGATAGCAATCCAACTTCATTTAAAGACCAGTGCTCACAATTGTATGATTGCTCACCTTGGTTTTGTTTCTCTAGAATAGCTTTTGTACTCTGTTCGTGCTTCAGTCTTGCTTCATTTCGCTTAGATTGATAACACTGTATGTATATGCGATCACACTTCCCTTTTCCGTGTTTTGCTATTTGTGTTATTTAATTCCTGTAACTTGTTTTGAATCTCCTCCAAGGTAATGTGTCATTCGAACGCCCTTAAGATCAATAAAATGAAATCAAATGAAATGAAACAGGTTCGGAAAACATTTTTGCGAACTCCAAACATATGGAAACGTGACGCGCAGTTAGATCATACTTTGGAGAAGCGCAGCGAAGAATATTTTGTCGAAATTGGAGAATTCGTGGCTATATTTATCATTTTATTTGATTTCAAATACCCCCAAGGTAAATATATGGAAGAGGTAAGAGAGCTGTAAAACATCAAATCTGATATGCACATATTAATAATACCATGTTTAAACGAAACAATATCAGTGAAGTTAGCAATCGAGGTGGGAAGGTTGTACCAGTCTATTGATATTTGAGGTATAAGAAATATCAAAATAACTAAGTTCTAAACTTTGGAATACCAACTTTGCCGCTATGATAAATGCGAGCAGCTATGTAGAAAGGTGGAGTAATTAGTTTATGAGGAAGTGTAGCATTTTGATGAAATATGTGTTGAAAAAGACACAAACAAGAGATTTTTCGGCGGTGAATTAGTAACAGCAGACCTAAAGGTTTTTTTTGTTTTTTTATGGTAGAAACACTGGCAGGGCGACGGTAGTTTGTCAGTATGAAACGAGCTGAGCGCTTTTGAATGGATTCATTAGGATCAATTAATGACAAGTGAACGGAGTCCCACAGAGCAGTTGCAGAATATTCGAATGTTTAACGCATTAGGGTTTTGTTTATGACCTGTGTTAATGAATACGAAGCGGGAAATAAATTTATTTTTCAGTATCCTAACATACGGGTTAGCACTGTTAATCGCGTATTCGATATGAATCTTCCAAGAAAGGTTAGAGGTTATATAAACACCAAGATATGCGTAAACAAACACTGAACCGAGAGGATTACTCTTAAGGTGATAAGTATAACACACCAATTGAGCGCGTGACACTCTCATTGATTTGCATTTGCCAGTGTTTAGTCCCATTAGTCAGTGGTTAACCACCGTTATATACAACTAAGGTCAGATTGTGGCAGAATAGTACCAGATATGTCGGTTATTTTCATATATATTCCGCAATCGTCAACAAAGAGGCAAATACAAGAAGACAAGTTCTGCACCAAGTCATTAATGTATATAAGAAAGAGTAGCGGGCCAAGTACAGAGTCCTGTGGAATACCCAAGCTGGCTGGAAGAGCATCAGAATTTGTAATATTAGCAGTAACAAATTATAGACGGGATCAGGGGTTTCCCCAGGAATTGAAATCAGGGGGGGGGGGGGGGGGTGTCTAAATTTGTTTTGGGGGGTTAAAGGGGGGGGGGGGCATTGCGAAATAGGAGTCGTTGTGAATTAAGGGGGTGCCTTCGGAAAAACGAGGGGGGTTCTAAACCCCCACTAGGGGGGGTCTGGGGAAATCCCTGGACGGGATATCGACGTAGCACGTTGGCTGTAACTTGGAGAGTAAATGAAGTGAGCTAATAGGGATTCAGCACTGAAATGGCATTCATTTGTAGATGCGGAACACATTAAAATCACGACAAGCGTCCACTCAGACTAGAAAAAACTAATTTACAATTTGGCGGTGACACTAGACGATATAGTGCTTTAGGGAATGTGGAACCATAATTTCTGTCTCATTTTTATTCTTACAAGTAAATTTGCGGCGCTCAGATGAAGATTGCTTAATGAACATTTTGATAACTCTTTCTGTTTTGCAACTGGATTGGCTTAATGTGCGCCGATTAGGAGCGTTTTATACTGCGAAAATATTATTTTACATTCTTTCTTTCGTTTACTTATTTAAATTTTACCATCGTTTGGTTGCAAGTGCGGCCTCTGTTTTGTTTCAGAAAGATGAGCAAAATGAAGGACGCTAGATTCACAATTTTCTTACTGGAAAACAAGACACCACGAGCTTCAATTGCGAATCGATTCATAGATAGTTCCCAAATCTCTGAAGTAGGGCACACACGTATATAAACTTGCAACTTACAACATGTAAGCTTCTCAAAAAACATTAAAATTATACGAAGAAAAAATGTAGTCCATATTTAACCTTTTCAGTACGTTCTTTCGCGATAACAGCTTCTCACTGACTAAATTTAATCAAATGAAGCACATTTAATCAAACTGGTCGCCAGAAATCTCCTTCGCAGTTTTTGAAATTTCTGTTGTCAATACACTTTTCATTTTTTGTTAGTTAGTTTAACATTATATTTATAAGTAATTATAAAAGTCAAGTAAAAAATAAATAACTAAAAGTCCGAGGACACCTAAGAACTTCTTATGAGTTGTGAATGCGAAAGCATGAATGTCGTTCTTCCGCTCCCTTAGTTCGTCTGCGGCGTAGTGGCGTGGACGGCCATGTTTCGCAACTGCCGAAGTAGCGGCCGACAGCCGAGCACGCGCTCTCGTGAAGTGGCCGCGCCGCGCTCAGCTCGGCCGTGCAGTCTCTCCGGAGTTTGCCCGAGCGGGCTGTGCGGTCAAGCGGCCAGGCCCGCACCCCCGCACCTCTTACCGTCGGCCGGGACGCTGCGAGAGGACTTCTCTGGTGGCGTTTTTATTTAACTACACCGCTCGAGAACCAATGGGAGCCTCGCTCCTTGATGACGCGCGCCAGCCCATGGGAGCCTATCCGTCAGATTTCTGCTACAGACGACAGACTTCGCTCCATTGGCACAGGGGCAGGTGCCGTTTTGGCGCGGCATCAAAGCTGGTGACGTTGGTTCTCTCCGTGGGACTGTTAATGCTTTCTCATTAAAAGTTATCAGTTGGTAAAATGTAATATGAAATGTCTTTTTTATTTAAAATTTACCCAAAGTAAAAAAAACAATCAGACGAAACGCACGCATACACATACATTTTAAACAGGAGCTTGCCAAATACATACACATTAAAAGAATGTTGTCATGTCGAACAAGACGTCATAATTAACTGAACTAAGAACCTAACACAACGCAATACGGCAGTGGAACACATTGACATATATGAAAAGTGAACTTGAGAAACGTTTTAACGTAAAAAATGGAAGACGCCAGAAAAAACGAGACAGATTACACGTGCTCCGTCTCAAACCCTGCAGTCTCCCCGTCAGCCTTAGAGCGCAACGACGCGGTGTCGATTTCCTCCTAAGGGGGGTGTGAATGCTAAGAAGACGTGAAAGGCCAAAGTTTGAAACTATCAACGAAACAACAAAATTTGTAGAGGACAATTGCTCAAGCATAGAGCAATTACTTTGTTTCTCTTCGGTTATATTTTCTTGGCTGTGCCCTTTTTGTCTTCGCGGTAGAACCTGTGCTCAAATAAAATAATCATTATTTTTCGTTACCCAATTCCACATGGAAAACCAATTCAATGTCAGCAATAAATGTGCTGAAAATAGTTCCCCTTCCCCCTACGATCCAGCAAAACCCGTAGTGAGATCAGGGGCGAATCCAGAACTCCGTTTTTTTTTTTTTTTTTTTTTTTTTTTTTTTGGGGGGGGGGGGCGGAAAATTTGTAAGGAGGCTATGCTCCCATTCTTTCGTGTGCACCGGGGGGTCCACCCATGCCAGGTTCCAAATTGCCCTCCGAGAAGGGGGGAGGGGAAGGGGGGCCGACTTGGTTGGGGGGGGGGGGGGCGGCCGCCCCCGTCGCCCCCCCCCCCCCCCTTGAATCCGCCACTGAGTGAGATAATTAAGCCAAAACAACAACGTCAAGACTTGCACTTGCTTGTGCATTTGAAGTAATATACCTTTTTGGTGATAGGAAATGTCTGAAATCGATAGAAATCTCGGCCGTATCGAAGATACGGCCGAGAAAATATTGAAAACACTGGCCACTGCAGCAGAGTTCCATGAGCTGGTCTGACGTCATTCTCATTGGCTAGCGTGATCAATCATGTGACACTAATAATAAAAAATACGTTCCGCCTTGAACAGTAACTTGTCCTAAACGTAGAACTAATACAAAAATATTGGTTGTATAGCTTACGTGACATACATTTTTCCGATAAATTTATCGGGTAAACTGAATTCATGTACAGGGCTTATGACAGGTCACCTGACATCAATTCTCCCGCTAAACTTAGCGAGGAAACCAAATTGGTGTTTAGGTCACGTGGCGTCAATTTCCTACGTTAACTGAAGCGGGAAATGCACGGACGGACAAAAGAACAAGCGGAAGGACGGACAATTGTTTTTTATTTGGCGGGGGGGGGGGGGGAGAGGGGCGTTAAAAAGCATGTTATGCTTTAATAGGAGATAAAACGTCTATTGTTACTATCAAGATGATTAAAATACTGCCGCTGCCACCATTGTTTGCGGGCTTGCCAGCTCCTATGGATTCCAATAATGTAGAAACTGGCAACCACAGTATTTTCACCTATCCTTCCTTCATGCTTATCCAACTTCAATATATAGGACGCATACCAGCACTTGGATACTCACCTGGCAAAATAGCGAGACATACACAATAAGCCTTTTCGTCGAATGTCGCAGCATGAGTGTCGGTACATTAACAATTGCACCAAGGTGAACCGAGAAAAATACTTACATTCTTTATTACATTTTTGTCAGGTATGCCCAAGTTACTTCAGGAATGATTTTATCACTCCATCACAATTGCCGAGAATTTTGTTCCCCATATGACAATTAACCAGCATCGTATATTTATATATTAAGTTTCAAGCTTAAATATAAAGGTTATCTGAATACGATGAAGGTATTAATTCTAGTTTTCTCTGCAGCCTCAGCTAATTGTGCACCATCAGAAGTTCATAGAGAACATTAGGCGGCTTCTTAGATGTAGGGCTTGGCTACTTCGGTAACCTGCAATTTATTTTCGTTCAATAATTCTACGAATAACAGTGCTTGCTTAGTAACATAGTGTTGTAAATTGCGCCTCTTGCAGTTTTGTTACAGGCAATTACTTTAGTATCTTTGGCAGGGGATAAGCAATTGTCAATAATAGGCGTTTATGCAGGTGATATAATTTACTAAATAATTAGGCACAAAGAAAAAATAAATCCAGGAACAAAACTGTTAGTCATTTTGAATATAAATGGAAGGCAATAGCAAAGTATATCTCAAAAGGTATGGACCGGAACTCTTAAACTAAATAGTCGAAGAGACTGCTAAGACATAAAATTGACTTTTCCTGCCTTGTAGTTGAGTTATGTGAAGACAAGCAACCGTCGTGCCAACATGGGCACATTATATGCTTTTCTTAAATGGAAATATAAATTCGTAATTACGAACAGCCCCTAGGTTAGGTTAAAAGAAAGGACAGGACGAACACGAAGTATCTAAGTTTCGTATTTATTTTCAATTTACAACAGATCGTTTGCATTCCTATTTCTTTTTTGTAACATCATCTTCAGACGTAAACACGGAGCAAAATCAAAGGGTAGATGCACACTCAAATGCTGATGACGACAACACTCCTTATTATCAACTTTTGGCTGTAGAGAGAAACATAGCGCTTAAACTTTTCCCTGGAAAAAAATATCTGTCAATAGTTCTTTTATTTCTATTTGTGTCCTAAAATAAAATGAAGATCAGGCCTGGTGCACCAGTTCGGAGTACAAAAACCGCTCTGCGCCGAGAGTTTGCAGAACAGGTAATCCCGCAAAAGCGCCGATAAGCTTTGTCCTGCCGTTATCGAGAACGAGGAACCCTGACCGGTCTTGTGCTTTCCTTGTTTCGGCGGGAATATACAGAGCCAAGGCGAGGAACAGGCTCTGCGAAAATTCAGTCGCGCAGCTGCGCTCTTTGGAATGAGGCTTACCTAGCGCACTAGATATGTAGCGCCAACGCGGCCTTAGGGCTGGTGCGTAGAGGTTTGCATTGATTAAATCCGCGGTAGGATCGATCGATTCCTGGCATTAACAAATATTCCATTACATTTTTTTTGTTTTCGGTAAAACGTATTTCTTGCTTTGACACAATTTGAGAATACGCGAAAAAAAAATTGTTTGCACATAAACGTTTTTTACACAGTGTGTAAGAAAAGGAGGAACTCAAGCGGAAAACAATAACGGTTCGACTATGATTACTGTTTATTTTTTTCAATCGGGTTTGTACCGGTTTATTGAAGTTTGATGGCTATCACGAATAATGTTATTATTTTACTATAAGCAATCTTCCCTTCTATCTATATGTTTTATTCGTGGCTAGATATATTGTTAACTAATGATTCAATCAGCCCTGATAATAAAGATTGTGTAGTCGAATCGATCTGAATCGGGGTCACTCACATTTGTAAGAATTCGAAAATCTGTTCGCCACTGCTGAGTAGTAAGTAATCAGCGATATACCAACGAAAAAAAATTACACATGAAAAAAAAATACAGTGCCATTTCGAGATAAAAGCTAAGCCTCAAATTATATAAGGCGGACACTCCAGCTGCCCTTTCATCTTTCCTTAAGCATTGACGAGGAAAACTAAAACGAGTTAATAAGTGCCTTGGGAAGCTTTTCGTTGCGCCGACCCACATCGTCAAACATTCGAGCCCGCCCTAAGAATATATTATGTTTGTTTATGATTCCTACTGCATTGAGGTTTGCACCGGCAAAGATGATACAAGACAGATTACATTTTAAAAATGCTAAGAAAATATTTATTTATATATTCATTTGATGCTACGGTGGCTTTCTACTGAAAGACGTAGCAGGAGTTGAATCTATGTTAAAAATATAGAGAAATTAAGGATGACCGCGTACAAAGCGGCTTAAGAAAACCTTTCGCTAAATGCAGCAGTAAAATATTAAATTCACAAAAGCGTTACAACACTACTTTCATGTTAATTCCAATATTTTATTGCCAGAGGAAAATATTTACATTAAAAACCTTTTATTTAAATTTGTATTGCTTGGTTAACCTGGTGGGATTGATTTTGATTAATCCTGTGGATAAAAAAGGAATACATTTTCTAACTTTAATAATAAATTTACTACGGATGAAGGGATACAAATATTGTAATCCATCTTTGCCCCAGCTTCAACGTTCGAAAGGTGGCTTGTTTGAGTAACTGTGACACAGATATGCGGATAATGAATCTATCAAATATAAACATAACAGCATTTTCTTGATGCCTTGCAGTTTTCTTACTTGTCCTGCTGTTTAGAAAAACCAAATAGTACCGGCATAGTTCTAATCACCCCATAGTTTTTGCGATACGAATTGTTTTCAATCTGAAGATTAGCACTTCGGCTTCAAGCGAAATGAAGGGGGAAAAAAACGTCAAACCGGAATTTTTATTTCTTCAGAAAGTTAAAAACAGCTTTTTTTTTAATTTTTGTGCAAACGCATTTTACAAACAGAGGCAGCTGTGTGAATGACACACTTAAGGAGACCGTCCACATTCGTTCTTTCTTCATTCGCAAATATATATCGGCTATATTTTATTCTGAATAGCTGCTAGTTTTTACGCGTATTTTTAAAAAATCTTTGGTACCCCTTGGGCTATGACTTTGTACAGCAAGAACAATATTGGCAGCCGTTATTTTGTTCAGTCGTAGAGGCGGCCTCGTGTTGAGTGTTGTATTTGCCATATGATCTCCCACTTCCTTTTTTTGTTGTTGCCGTACACAAGGTTGTTATGTAAGTATAAAGAGATGCTTGCGCAATCATCAAGGTGTAGCATTTCGGCGCTAATTAAAGAAGCATGTTGGGAAATTTTTTCTAGTGAAATTATGTAGACTTGCCCTCCAAAAGGGGTTGAACTTGACAAAGGAGAGGTAAGAATAGAGCCTTAATTTCATACCGAAGGCTTCAAACTGCCTCTTAAAGGAACCGCAGTTTCCCCCTAAACCAAGGTTAATGTCGCACTTTGTCACATGTGCTAACAGCATCCTCTTGAGAGATGGTCTACACTAGCAACTGGGTTACCCCCTTAGGAAAGTTAGTCATGTTACTTTTTATTTTAAGTACCCGCCGTTGAGCAGCACCAACAAATGATATTTATGATACCACAGGAAGAAGGAAGTATCCATCAATTTAAGATTGTCACGCAAAAATACAAAAAAATTGCCCAATGCCAAACGTGGCATGGCGTATCACCCTTTTGTAATTCGAAGTATCTCCGGCATTTTTATAATTTTAAAATATCTATAGGGCACATAATTTTACACCGCAATATATAGCATGTTCTCTAATTAGCAGAGAAAATAAGAATGCAGACTCTGGTTAAGGCTGTGAATATAGAAACGCGCGAATAAAATATCTATAAAGTGGAGGAGCACTAAATCGCAGGACCTATGGCAGTCATCGTAACCGTAAAACTACTATTCATGCAAAAAAAAAATATATATTCACTGAGATCAAAACGTTACGTTTACAAATGCAATATACTGTATATTTTTTTTTAAAAACGAACTGGCAAAGTCCCAGGTTGAGCCAAACAAATGTTTCTGATGAAACGACAACCATTTTTGTTAGTTTAATTCCATTGACTCAAGAACACATTAGAGGAGACAAGTGCACTCTTATAAAGCATAAATGACACTATGAAGTGGGGAATCCAAATACATGACTTGCCTCATGGTTCTATTAACTCTTTGATGTTAATATAATCGTACTACAACTTATGTATTGGGATTTTAAACTTCACGGTATTACCTGCAGCGTGACAACAGGCTTACATACATGATGTTTCATCAACGACTGAGGATACTAAAAAAGCTTGAAATAAATAAAATATTCTTTCAGCATAATGAGTGGACTGCAATGGAAGCCCTTGTTTGAATGAGAAGTGATAATTAGTCATATAATGTCAAAACTTTCGCTGATTTGTTTTTAAATAGTCGTCTCGCTTGGCACAGTCTAGCTATATATTTCTTGAACAAGGTTTTGCCATTCTTTTTTTTTAACAACCAGGCTAATATTTTGACGCAATTTTGTAAAGTAATGGTATTGTGTAACGGGATACCCGCAACATAATAACAGCGTTTTTCAATACTTGTTTTTTATTATTATTCATATCAGCAAACACGAAGGCTCATTCAAACAATATTGTGGATATTCGATTTGTGTAGGCACTAAGTCACAACCAGCGTTCTCGAAAATCCTGAACTGTGTTAAAAAAATAAAGCCCCACTATCCCGGGTGCTAGCGCTGCTACTCTTTCGTATAAATCATGATGGAGATTTCTACACAACACGGCCTTACCCGCGTGCAACCAAATGATCTCCAAAGAAAACGCTTCAAGATACACGGCTGTCTTGTTTCGCTTCTTTCCCGGAAAAATACTTTTTTTTTTGCTCTATGTAAAACAGATGTCTGCCTTTCCAGGGATGTGGGAAGGAATGTATTAAGGCAGTTGTCGGTAGCGCGAAAAGACATTCTTGCTTCTCCTGACACTCAAAGTGGCACCCTACCCGTCGGAAATCTGCATAAGCATCACGCGGCTTCTTCGCCTTTTCCGCCTGCAAGCTGGTTGCCATGGTGACTTGCTCGACAGCGTGCAACCATAGCCTCTGGCTCACTTGAGGGAGTAGCTCAGAGGTCAAACGGGCGGTCATACCTTATTTAATAACTTCTAGGGTCTTCAGCGCGAGAGTAGGCATAATGGAATCGCTGAGAACGAAAAACCAGGAACAGAAGGGCAGTATCTCGTTTATGTTTAACCTTCTACAGGGATTGCAACGGATGAAAAATATAGTTTTTCTCATAGATTTACGCTGCATCAATCTTAGGTTACGTAGCATTTAAATAAAATGGTTTTAATCCTCGTTCACTCAAAATTTTATATGTCATTTTATATTTGTTTTGTGAAACGAAACAAAGTGCAGTTCGACAATAACTAATTTGCCTCATTGAGCTTTACGTAATTTTTCTACAAATGCTAGAGAGGATTACGTTAAATTTTTCCTTCTTTGCTCGTAGTTTCCTTTCGTTTTTTTTCTTTTTTGCGTGAACTGTACGCTTAACAATGCATGGCCACAAAAAAAAAAACATTATTTTTTAGAGGTTCTAAAAATATCTAAAATATGTTCAGATATTTTAAGATCAAATTTATATAATTTTTTTCTAAAAAGACTTAATTGTTTTTTAAATATGGAAAATGTATATTAATTTTCTTAGATGCTTTGTGTCCTGAAATCAATCTGGAGGAAAAGTGTTTCCTTCTCAGGTGGATTGCGCCAGCAAGTAGACACCTGATTCAGGTAGACTTAATGGTGAATGTAAACAATTTGTGTGCTTGTTTTAAAAATGTACTACTCTTATTTGAGTTCTAAATGTGAACGAACATATTTTAACACATATTTAATTGACCTTTTACATCAACATATGATTATGCCGGGTGCTTTAAAAAAAATCTCTAAAAATAGGGTCGTTTAAGAAAAACAAACTCTGGGAACAAATTTCCAATCACGGCGGACGTTAAGGATAGAAAAATATACCAATTAGCAAACAATATCTAAAACGCACTAATTTACCTTTAATTAGTAAAACTATAGTTTCAATTGAAAACTTTCTGAGCGTCATAGGAAACAATTAAATTAACTTATTTTAGAAGGATATGAGGCAAGTACTGGCAATATACGGAATTCTAGAAACACGCTCCATTCACCCCGTAAGTGATGACGTCACATCAGGACGCTGTGCTCCGAACAAACCGCTGCTAGGACCGTTGTTATGGACAAGTGCATGGGGGCTTGACATAAATTAAAGTTCGTCTGATAAAAAAAGTAAGTACGATATAGTTTTTTTTTTTTTTCAATATCTAATCAAGTAGACTTCTTCCATCATCTCAGCGCCATAAATCGCCAATAAACACCAATAATAAAGTTTCACAACGAGTTTTGCTTTGCTAGCAGATGACACGATGGCTTTGCGAGCTCAGTGGTTCTTTCTGAGGGGGAACGCAACTGCGTTAAGTTAAATTGGTGACGAGAGGCGAAACTTCTATTATCGGTGTCAACTTTCTGAGGGACTTTTGAAGCGAAGAGTGCCCATGCACAGCTTGATCGACGCTGGAGTTGCGCGAGCGAGCAAACGAACGCGTGCCCATGGAGGCTTCCGAGATATTTGAGACGGGTGAAAACACTGTGAACCCGAATCAGGTACGACCATGACCTGAAATGTAATTCGTCGAGGTGTAGCCCAGCACACATTTCAAGGAGTTCTAAACGCACAGAAGTTAATTGCTTCTGTGCCTATCTGTGTGATCAAACGAACTGTCCGTAATAAATGCATAACTTACCTGATGATTTTATACAGCTCGTTTGCTATTTGGGGTCTTACTGAAATCGGAATAATACGCAGGAATTTTCATCAGTGTGATGGTGACAAGTACGTACGAAACACACACCAATTATGGGAGCCTGGAAAACGAAGTTTGGGGTCTCTAATCGACGATGCCGGAGATTAATTAACTGCTCTTTTATTTCTGTGGACATCAACTGCAAAATCAAAAAGAGGGCCTGATGCTGCTTTGATAATACGTTCTAAAATGATACTCCTCTCACTCTGTTTCTGGAAGATGTCAATACGTCTAATGAATTTCTTCAGTCGCACGCAAGTACAATTCTTTTTTAAAAACCCGATGACATTTTTTAACCTTTCTGCTCCTTAGCTCTCATAGCCTTTATTTTTCTTAGCCTTAGCCTGGTGACTTTTCTTAGCAAACTTTTCAAAATCAAGATCGTATCATTGTGTAAACGATTCAAACTGTTACAGACGGCACAGTTCAGTCATTCCGTACGCGTTCGTAGTCTGCAACAGGTTTCTGGAGACGTTCCGAGGACAGGAAGGGCCTTTTTAAATATTTCAGGAACAGCCGATTCTCGGTAAACTTTTGTCGTGGTAAGTTTAAAATCTAAGCGTCCTATATCTATTTTTTTATCCATTTGGATTTCACGTCCAAGTTTTGAACGGTGGTTATTTCTCAGCGAAATCCTCTCCCATGTATTTGTCTATAACTGCGCTCCTAGCAACGGTTCGTTTGGAGCAGCGCGGTTACACTTACGGAGTCAATTTAGACGTGTTTCGAGGTTTCAGCTTTTTATCTTTTATCGGAGCATTTCTTTGCGCCGGTGGTCCGCCACGTGGCTGAGGCGCATAACTACCGCCTCGCCTCCCTCGTATGACGGGAGGAAGTATGGCGCGGGCGTATTGAGCGAATCGGCCACCGTGGGACAAATCCGCTGGCGCAAATGTGCGCTCCGATAGGAAACCAAACGAAGAAACGCGTCCAAAATAAGCGTTTTCTCAGAACGCTGTAAAAGGCTGCTCCTGTTTTGTATATATTCAAATTATTTGATTTAGTGGTTTTCGATTATGGTAAGAAGGTTTTCTAATTTAAACCATTTGTTTATCATCTATGATTAAACATTCAATAGGAAATTTTTGTTAATTACTTGGCTAATGAGTATGTTTCTTGCAATATTTGATGTCCGCCATGACTGAAAGCTTTTTTCCCTGAAAGAGCTTTTCTTCAATCAGCCTAATTTAAAGAATTAAAAAAAAAGTGAAAGCCGTTTACAATCCCCTGTAACGCCGAATTAGCGCGCAGCTCTTGAGGAGGAGGAGCGAAGGGAACTGGGGGGGTCACGTGACCGGGGGGGGGGCGGTCACGTGACCTGGGGGGTCACGTGACGATGACGTCATCAGTGACGTCACTGATGACGTCATCAGTGATGATGACGATGACGATGTTGATGACGTCATCAGAGACGTCACTGATGACGTCATCAGAGACGATGACGATGCGGATGTCGATGACGTCATCAGTGACGTCACTGATGATGTCGTCAGTGATGATGACGATGACGATGCGGATGCCGATAACGTCATCAGTGACGTCACTGATGACGTCATCGATGACGTCACGCGTCCCATAATGCACCGCGCGGTTACGCCGGCGGCGACGGCGACGCCGACGCCGCTCAAGCCGGAAACGGGTGCCTAAGAGCTGCGCTCTCAAATATTTGCTTAAACATCCGGTATAAGTCAGTTGAGATAAATATTTTTTATATATTGTAGGCAACGTCATCATACTGATGTCTGCGGATAAACCAAGAGACAAAACTCTTCGCACTCAGCAGCACACTTCGGTTATGGAATGCCGCCGGCCAGGGACGCCAAAAAGTTCAATATCTAAAGGCTGAACTCCATAGAGCGACTTATGCGACGAACAACTGACAAACGCCGCCCCACGGCACGCTGGCTTTGCGCGCAACATATACAGCAGCCACTGTGGTGATTCCACGCGCAGAGCAAAAGCCGCCGGGAAAAATTCGTCGATTTTTCGCAGCATATTCGTCCCATGGCCATAAAGCCGTTATGTTCAGATGATCCTATCATTATGCGTACCTTTCAAGCTAGAAAGTACCAAATGAATAACGTATTCCATAACTGAAATGCTTTGCTGATTAATTCCACCAGTTCCACGATCTTTTGGTCGATGTGGCTGGAAAGAAAACTTTAGTAAAAGGAGAGAGCCACGCGCTGTTTTTTGTCCGTGTTTTGACTTGTAGCAATCAATTTGTGGTTCCCAACCATATTGAACGACAGGATAAATGTGAACAGGGAAACGCATCACTTTGTTTCGTTTTGTCCTAGGCACTTTTTTTTACTCCACCAATTAAAACAAAAAATATAAATATCTACCTTTTTTTACAATTTTGTTTTTGGCTGAAGTAAGAAATCTCGCCTTCATTCTGAGCGTCTATTAATAGATATATTGTCACGAATGACAAAGGATGAGGTGGTGAGTTAACTGGAGTAACTAAACGTTTAAAGGGGCGATGCAACAATTTTTGTACTTTGCGCAAATACCACTTAGAACGGATCCCTGACGTTAATGACCTATGAAACACGCGTTCGTTTTTCACCCCACGCAATAGAAGTCCCGGAAAAAATTAAAGAAAAACGAGCAGCGTTCACCCCCTCAACTCGCAGCCAGAACAAGCGGCCACGTGATCTGGAGCCGATTATATGCCGCCAATGTTGAGCATAGCCACGCGCTGGGGTTGGCAAAGCACAGGACACGCGCTGAGTTCCCGACATTGTTATGGCTCGCCTATTGCCGTCGTTGCAGCGTTTGGCACGGGCCCCCTACCCGAATGCCTCTCGAGCAAGTAATTATCACGAGCCCAAATCGAGTGCCCACGCAATGCTCGGATCCAATCTATGAGCCGCATTCAAATATCGTCCCTGGAGGATGCTGCTACCACCAGGGTACGTCATTAAAATTTGCATAGGAGAGATTGAAAGAAAACGCTCGCTTTTTTCCTTGAAATTACACCGCAACAAAGAGGTTTCTTGGTCAGTGGCGTTGCGTGCGAGTGTACTTGGGTCCCACTAGTGCCAGTAAGCTCATACAAAAAGAAAAACGCTCAAAACGAATATCGTTGCACAGCCCCTTTAATGTGGCGAACTTGCGCCCACAATAAAATAGAAGAACGTTAGATTCGAAGGCGTCAATATAGGCGAAACAGCAGGATCGACCTCTGCGGCGAAACTAACTTTGGCTGAGCTAGTGAGAGCTTTGAGAATAAGAAATTCAACGGAAGTGTTTCTGAGCCAGTGGCCCGGTATGTCACCTTTAACTTTGGCTCGCCACGTGAAGACCCTCTGTACTATCGGGGAAAAATGGAATGTGAACAGAGGAGCGCGTGGCTCGCGGTACAGGCTGCGCCGCCTGGAAGGGAGCCTATAGGAGTGAGGGTCCGTGGCCTACTCTGATGTGTTTATGGCGCCCTTCGCTCGGCGCTCCCCAAGCTTCGGCAGTGCGCCCCTTAGTGCGCTGAAGGCTATCACCGCTATCTTTGTTCGCTCGGCCCGTGCCGCACGAGGAACCTGGCCATAGTAGCAGCTAAAGCGTGCGCTCAGCACCGCGAGCCACGCGCTCCTCTGTTCGCATTTTATTTTTCCTCGATAGTACACGCGTGGGCTTCTGGAATACTCGACGTAGAAAGTTCGACGCCTAGAGCATTCGGACCTAGAAAAAACAACAACGTTCTCGAATTGACCAGAACATTAAACTGAAATAATAAATAGAGGACGCGTTACTCCCAGGAATCGAACCCTGGGCCTCCGCACGAAAGTCAAGCCGGGTAACCACTCGGCCACGCCCTTTTTTCTTTTTTTTTTTCTCTCTTTATTATTTGAATATGATAGGTAAACACAACAAAAACGATCTCTAGGGCTTCATCGCTACACAGTGATGGCATTGCCACTCTGCATTAGCCAGCATCGCGGCACTACAGTTGTCTCATGGTCAAGAAAGCTTCGATGCGCGAAAGTCACTCAGGCTCACTCTGCTGGGCCTCCGTGACATCGACGTAAGAAGTAACCCTGTCGCGGAAATATGCGACTTGCCTCGCGTACATCACTATCAGCGTGACGCACGGCCATCCGAGTCCGCCAAATGCTGTGTAAACACAGTAGCGCTACCAAGTCCATCGGAAAGCCATCCTTGTTTTTTTACTGACAGAAACTGGATTCCCCGTGGATCAAGCTGTAAGTCTTTTTTGAGGGTACGTTGAAGCTAGTGATGGGCCGAACTTTTGCCGAATCGAACATTTGGCGCCGAATCTTGGGATTCGGCAAAGCCGAACTTTCGCCGAACGTTTCTGAAGATTCGTCAAAAATACAATGTTACCAGACTTAGCGTTCATATTTAGTTTATCCTGCCGGAAAAAAGGCTTTATGATTTTTTTTTTCTGAGCTTGAATGCAACATGTAATGCATATTGACACAGTTATTACTACATATGGTGATATTCTACAAGTTACTTGTATCGGTGATGGTTTTGTGTGTTTACTGGCAATTGTAGTGACCTCTTGCAGAAATGGCATGACAACGAGTTTGGGTAGTAGAGGGCGCAGTCACGAATCACGCTACTAGAGTTTCGGTTTTGAGGCCTCATCAGCGCAAGCCTGCAATGTGTGTACATTGTTAAAATAAAGGCGATAACGCTGCATTCTTACTTTCTCTGAGAGTCACCGTTTCGTGCGCGAAAACGAATGCAACGGTTGCTTAGCCTTCACCAAAAGAGATAACAATATTAAATATGCATGTTTTTCGATTTGGGTCACTTGATGTCAGCTTTGCATGAAAGTGTGTGCCCCATATTCGCAACGTCTCGTTTTTAACCTTTAAAATGCCGGTTTCTGGTGTCAGGACACACACGGACGTCTAGGAAATGTAACGAATACATAGAGCAGCGTTCACCCCCTCAACTCGCAGCCAAACAAGCGGCCACGTGATCTGGAGCCATTATATGCCGCCAATGTTGATCATAGCCACGCGCTGGGGTTGGCAAAGCACAGGACACGCGCTGAGTTCCAGACATTGTTATGGCTCGCCTATTGCCGTCGTTGCAGCGTTTGGCACGGGCCCCCTACCCGAATGCCTCTCGAGCAAGTAATTATCACGAGCCCAAATCGAGTGCCCACGCAATGCTCGGATCCAATCTATGAGCCGCATTCAAATATCGTCCCTGGAGGATGCTGCTACCACCAGGGTACGTCATTAAAATTTGCATAGGAGAGATTGAAAGAAAACGCTCGCTTTTTTCCTTGAAATTACACCGCAACAAAGAGGTTTCTTGGTCAGTGGCGTTGCGTGCGAGTGTACTTGGGTCCCACTAGTGCCAGTAAGCTCATACAAAAAGAAAAACGCTCAAAACGAATATCGTTGCACAGCCCCTTTAATGTGGCGAACTTGCGCCCACAATAAAATAGAAGAACGTTAGATTCGAAGGCGTCAATATAGGCGAAACAGCAGGATCGACCTCTGCGGCGAAACTAACTTTGGCTGAGCTAGTGAGAGCTTTGAGAATAAGAAATTCAACGGAAGTGTTTCTGAGCCAGTGGCCCGGTATGTCACCTTTAACTTTGGCTCGCCACGTGAAGACCCTCTGTACTATCGGGGAAAAATGGAATGTGAACAGAGGAGCGCGTGGCTCGCGGTACAGGCTGCGCCGCCTGGAAGGGAGCCTATAGGAGTGAGGGTCCGTGGCCTACTCTGATGTGTTTATGGCGCCCTTCGCTCGGCGCTCCCCAAGCTTCGGCAGTGCGCCCCTTAGTGCGCTGAAGGCTATCACCGCTATCTTTTGTTCGCTCGGCCCGTGCCGCACGAGGAACCTGGCCACTAGTAGCAGCTAAAGCGTGCGCTCAGCACCGCGAGCCACGCGCTCCTCTGTTCGCATTTATTTTTCCTCGATAGTACACGCGTGGGCTTCTGGAATACTCGACGTAGAAGTTCGACGCCTAGAGCATTCGGACCTAGAAAAAACAACAACGTTCTCGAATTGACCAGAACATTAAACTGAAATAATAAATAGAGGACGCGTTACTCCCAGGAATCGAACCCTGGGCCTCCGCACGAAAGTCAAGCCGGGTAACCACTCGGCCACGCCCTTTTTTCTTTTTTTTTTTCTCTCTTTATTATTTGAATATGATAGGTAAACACAACAAAAACGATCTCTAGGCTTCATCGCTACACAGTGATGGCATTGCCACTCTGCATTAGCCAGCATCGCGGCACTACAGTTGTCTCATGGTCAAGAAAGCTTCGATGCGCGAAAGTCACTCAGGCTCACTCTGCTGGGCCTCCGTGACATCGACGTAAGAAGTAACCCTGTCGCGGAAATATGCGACTTGCCTCGCGTACATCACTATCAGCGTGACGCACGGCCATCCGAGTCCGCCAAATGCTGTGTAAACACAGTAGCGCTACCAAGTCCATCGGAAAGCCATCCTTGTTTTTTTACTGACAGAAACTGGATTCCCCGTGGATCAAGCTGTAAGTCTTTTTTTGAGGGTACTTGAAGCTAGTGATGGCCGAACTTTTGCCGAATCGAACATTTGGCGCCGAATCTTGGGATTCGGCAAAGCCGAACTTTCGCCGAACGTTTCTGAAGATTCGTCAAAAATACAATGTTACCAGACTTAGCGTTCATATTTAGTTTATCCTGCCGGAAAAAAGGCTTTATGATTTTTTTTTTTCTGAGCTTGAATGCAACATGTAATGCATATTGACACAGTTATTACTACATATGGCGATATTCTACAAGTTACTTGTATCGGTGATGGTTTTGTGTGTTTACTGGCAATTGTACTGACCTCTTGCAGAAATGGCATGACAACGAGTTTGGGTAGTAGAGGGCGCAGTCACGAATCACGCTACTAGAGTTTCGGTTTTGAGGCCTCATCAGCGCAAGCCTGCAATTGTGTGTACATTGTTAAAATAAAGGCGATAACGCTGCATTCTTACTTTCTCTGAGAGTCACCGTTTCGTGCGCGAAAACGAATGCAACGGTTGCTTAGCCTTCACCAAAAGAGATAACAATATTAAATATGCATGTTTTTCGATTTGGGTCACTTGATGTCAGCTTTGCATGAAAGTGTGTGCCCCATATTCGCAACGTCTCGTTTTTAACCTTTAAAATGCCGGTTTCTGGTGTCAGGACACACACGGACGTATAGGAAGGTGGGAAGAGTTATACCCCTGTTACACGGCACACTTCACCGCGGTTAACTCAGCTTAAACTGCTGTTACGCGGCACCACAGATACCGCACTATACTTTCAGACAGCTATTTCATAAGAAGGGAAGACAGCGCGTGCACTACTTTGAGAGGGATCAAGATGGTCGAGCGCACGTTCACCCATAGTACTCATAGCTTTGACCGCATAGCCGCAGAATGTTGTCGGCAAGTATTCTGCGCTAACTGTGGCTTAGCGTAACTGCAGTTAATGTGCCCGTGTAACAAGGGTATTAGGAATGTCGGATGTGCGACGTCGAGCATGATACACTCTTAGAAAAAAGGGGACAAAAAGGAGGTAACAGACCGCCTTTACCTCCCTCCTCCCGGCCAGGGGTAAAGCGCCCCGCTTGATTACCTCCTCAGACGCAGCAGACACTAAGAATGCGGTGCTACCAGGTGAAGTTCGCCGCGAAGGGGCTTCGAGGAGGCACATATTACCTCCCAGAGGGTGCACCTGTTTTGCACGGCCAAAGCCTAGGCGCTGCGATTGGCTGTGGAAAGGCGCAAACGAGTTCGCTAATTGGTCTCCTCGTATGGCACGTGATTCTTCGCGCTCCCGGGCGGCCGAGCGCCTGCTCGGCCGCCCGGGAGCGTCGAAGCTTTCCCCGCCGACGCGGCTGGTCGTGTCGGCATAACGGTCTTCCTTCTCGAATGTTCGACGGAGGCGTCCCAGCGCAGGAACGTTCTTTATTGTTCTGTTCGGCTCAGTCTCTTCTTACGAGGTCACCGAGAGAGCTGCATTGACTTCAGTCGAAGATCCAAGTTGTGTGCACCGTATGCAGGTAAGGAAATGTTCTGCGCGGTCGGCAGTTGGCGTCGGTTATGACCGCCCGGGAAGGCGACCCCCGTCTTCCTTAGACAAAGGGTTGGCGGACATGTTGGCACGTTTGAAGGCGTCGAGCGTTCGATAAAATTAGTATGTGGCGCGAACGCAGACACGGTTTAGACCATCGAAGTTCATAAAGAGCAAGAATAGGAATGACTGTCGCTTGCACTAGCGCATATTTAGAAGGTTGACATACGCTAACCAGTGGCGTTGCCAGCAGCTTTTCCCGGTGTATGTGTGTGCGGGTGGAGGAAGTGGGAAAGCGGCGGTTCGGCGAGCGGGGCGGCCGGGCGAAGGCGCCTTTAGAATGGGGGGTCGCCTACGTTTAAGGCGTGATGGGGTATGAGGTTTTCTGTTTTGGGGCCGTTGGCGTGTCGCGTCGGACGTTAAATTGAGGATCTGATCAAATATTTAAAATTTTCATAAGGTTTTTTTTTTTTTTCCGCAGGGATTCATTGGCGGCACCGGCCAACCGGCGCGATTTATTCTCAACGTCGTTGATATTTCGAAAAGACAGGGTTAAACGCTGATTTTTAATATCAACGTTTTTTTGTTTTTGTTTTTTAATTTAACGAGGTTTAATAAATAGTTTGGTCAAATGTCGCGTTACCTTGAAATACCGAATATAAATGTCTGAGTTAATTATTCGTGCGCTTCGCACAACATTAATAGTAGTATATTACGGAATAAGGTCATGAAGTTGTTACAGGCAGCGAGGCTAGCAATTATATTGTCTTGGCATTTTCTTTGCGTGTGATCAGGCATTTCTAAAACTCTGATCATTCAGTAGGCGAGTTATAGATACAACTCAAGTTTGCATTATTTGAAGTTGATTGAATATATTTCTTTCGTCCTGCGGCAACGTTGCAGGGTGATTTCGTCGAGGGTACTGGATGCCTGCTACCGTGGACTCATCTCGTGACAGTTCTTAACACTGCTTACTGCAGGTAAGCGTAGTCAGATATATTATTTTGATGTTCTTGTTCGCATTTGGGCACTTGAAATGAGGTTCTTGATTTTTTTCTTTTCTTTGTGTGTGTGGTGTTCGTTCATTTTCCAGGGAAAGTTGAGGGTATACTTCGAGTAAATAAATTAGAGTAAGACACACAAGGCGCTTGAGTGTGTCTTTTTCGGTGTGTTCTTTTTCTGTGTTTTCGTCCTTGTGTGCTGTTCTTCTCATGTCTAAATAAAACATAAATTCAATTTTCATCTGGCAGAGCACTTCGGCAAAAATATTTGCATATTTGCCTAAGTTCGGCAATTAGGGTTGGCGGTCATAGGGATCTGCTGTGGTGCTGAGTAGCTAATGTGGTGTAGCGCTCTGTGGTGTATGTTCTTCCTCTGTCCTTGTCTTAAAGTGCAATCATGTTTTTTCACGTACAATGCCAACTCGCCCAACAATCAGCACTTGTATATACTAACCTGCTACACTAGTTGTACCCTTTTGACTAAGATCTGTTAGTCACCTAAGTAAATCGGGGTGACAAATTTAAACATGACCGTGAATACAAAGTGCTTACTAATCTACGATTACCACCCGCCATGTGATAATTTTAGTCAGTGGTAGTTAGTCAACAGTTAAACTGGTCACGTCTGGTAAGTATGGTCGATTCTTTATAATGCTGGAATCAGTGGCCCATCATATGCTCCAAATGCGTCTTAGAAAAATCTAATATTTCTTCACAGTTTCTTCAAATTTGGGATGATATGTTTCAAATTCATATCACATGATTTCCACATTTTTTTTGTTCCAGGCAGGCAGTGCAGTCTACCCGGAGGCTGTCAACTCAAGCCTAATTAATCCTGAGGCGCCCAGCTATGTGGCAGTGGAGGGAGACCTCGAAGCCGCGTCGCCTGCTGAGGCAGTCCTGGTTGCATTCTGCCTCTAGATCATCTTTAGCGACGACTAGAGCCCCGAAAGTGTTGTTCCAGATGTCTTTATTGCGCTTAGTGGTTTCATCTTAGAACTTTTATAAGATGTCTAGTCATTCCATTGATTTTTATGCCATTTTGTTTGTGACAGCCACAATAAAACATTGTCATGTACTTTCAGAACTAGGCCGTCTTCATCTATTATAAGGCCCACCTTTGAAGCACGTACTATCACACCCACAGAGGGCCATAGTACCTTTCTTCAGGGGGTAAAAGTGATTCCATCAAGTGTGCATTTAACCTGTAATAAGGTGGTGAACTGGGCCTGTTGGTTGCTGTTATACACGATGGGGAAAACAGCTCGGAAAGCGTGGACTACGAAGAACAAACACGACAGCACAGCACTTTTCTATCGTGTTTGTTCTTCGTAGTCCGCGATTTCTGAGCTGTTTTCCTCATCGTGTGTATTTAACCCCAAAGTGGATCATAGTTCCCTCCAAAAGGAGGTAAAAGCAGCGCCCTCAATTACGTCGTCTTACCTCTCAAAAGGATTGAAATTCCCTCCTAAAGGAGGTAAAGGCTGACCCTGAAAGGATGCACTTTTAACACCAAAAGGAACTAAGGTTACCTCCAAAAGGAGGCAATGTTGCACCCTAACCTAGGGGGTAAGTTTGCACCCTCGTTGCAGGGGGTAACGATACCTCCAAAAGGGATTGCCCTGTGTGCAAGTCGGTTACCCCCTTAAGGAGGGTACTACAGTACCCTTTTTTTAAGAGTGTAGTTCTGTGTTAAGTTTTATGCCGATACAGGAAAACCGCGAAATAACGCTAATTAAAAAGCAGTATTATTTTGTTTTGGCACAAATTACTTGTGAGCCAAAAACAGGATTGTTATAATTGCGAGGAATATTCAAAGTAATTGTCAGTCAATGTTTCAACTACCTCGTCGCATCACTGGAAAAGTCAAATGAAGATAACGTTATCCGGAATGTACCGCACCATTTGTCACTTGCGCAGTGGACTGTGTAAATTACTGGTCAATCTTCTGTTCTTGAGGCAGAAAATATTGAAGAGAACTACACTCGCAAACTCTCACGAACGCAGTTACCGTTTTGTCTACTCCACACCTCGCCCCTAACCGCTGGTTGTACTACACTGTACGAAAGTAACAGCACGACCGCACGGCGTTCATTTGCAATCCATGGCCCCGTCAGTCGCGTTCTCGCGCGTGCGCAGACTTGCCGAATTTTCGCCGAATCTTTGCCGAACCTTCCTTCAAAAGTTCGGCATGTGCCGAACTGTTCCGAATCTGAAGTTCGGCAGATTCGGTCCATCACTATACTCTGTTTCACCTTATGATGTACCGCAGGGAAGGCTACAAGCGCGAGCTCCTTGCTCTGGGGCACATCTCGGCGGCAAAAGCTCTCGTGACTTAAGAGCGGCTGCCAACGCTATGAGCTCGCGCTTCTAGCCTTCGCTGCGGTACAACATAAGGTGAAACGAAGTATAGTTGAAGCACGTCCCATAGAAAGACCCCATCCCAACATTTTGAGAAGATATGCTGAATCGTCTCCGGTTTTCTGCAGAGGAGGGAATGGACACCCCACGGCACGAACAACCCCTTCTCTTCCAACCATGTCTTTACCGGTAGTGTACTGGTATCTAATTTGAAGAATAACGTTTTGACGCCGAGAGACACTAACATCCCCTTTACACGTTTTAACAGGTCCAGTATCCGGCCATCGTTGTACACAGCTCTAACATGGGAACTGGGAAAACAACATCGCGAACGTCCTTATACAACCTTTTACGAGTCACACTACTCAAGTAGTCCACGGAAAACCGGGCTGCCAAGAAGCGACAAGATTGCACTACTTCTGTGAGGTAGCCATGTAGGGCTCCTGGCACCGTTGATGTTGAGACAACCAACTCGAGCAGTGCCCTACCCAGCATGCTTTGGCATGCTGGGTAGGGCACTGGCATCACAAAAAAAAAAGAGAAGAAAGCTTCTATTTGACGCAAAAAATAAATGTGACAGACCTAGGTTCTATCCCGGGCATGCCGGAAAACGTTCATTCTACTCATCTGTTCCCAAGAGGAGCCCCAAATAAACATGGCAAAAATCCCATGAAACATTTGTAGATTTACTCGAGAACAATGTAAAACTTGCAGTACGTACCAGGGTTTGCTGATCAAGAACACGTTGCATACCGTGGCGCTTGCAAAGATTGACAATTCACTACCTCTCCTTTTATCCGCTATTCTCACGTAGCTCTACTGCTTGATTGCGCCAGTAGGGCTCGCTAACGCGATAGTTCCTCAGCGGTACACATAAGTGTTTTTCTGGGGTGGTTACCCACTTCAGGTTCGTAAACACCCTTGGAGTTGAACTCCACTCGCCGTGCCAGAAATCTAAGCGTTTGTTCCAATGGACTGCGCTACCGCTTACTGCACAAAAACGTTTCACTGTGTTTACTACCTGAACTATGCCCTCGTAGGTAGTGCAAGACATGGCAATAATGTACCTCATACGATTGCAGCTTAACTCTCTAATAATACTGTTTTAATAACACTTAAACATAGAGGTTCTATGAAAATCGCGAAAAGAAGAGAGGACACAGGGCACCCTTGTCGGACGGGACGTTGTACCTGTATATGGTTTCCTACTGCCTTATTGATTATGAGTCTCGTCGTACAACCGCTATACACCATGGCCACCACTTCCCGTATTACAGAGCCAACATTAATGTAATCTAAGACCGCTAAAAGAAATTCGTGCGGTACGCGATCGAACGCTTTTTCCAGATCTACTTGTAGCATAGCTAAAGATTATTGCATTGCATCACAACACTCTAGAACACCCCGCGCTATATGAATATTTGTGAGTATTGTTCTTGAGTATTTTTATTCGATTTTTGTAATCGACACTTGTTAGGGTTATTGTACGATAGGATTTGACCTGACAAAGACGGACAGTGTCGTCTGTTTTCGGCACTAAAATTGTGTGGGACGTAAGGAAAAACGGTGGAAGAGCATTAAAATCAACAGATTGATTGAAAAGTTTTGTAGCAGTTGTAGCTGATCCGTCATGTTCAACTTCAGTTATTTCATTGCTACGAGCGCACCGTTTTTCAATGTCCAAGAATCGTTTCGTGGGTGACTCTGCCACGCTCATTCTTTCAGCCCTCGCTCTAACTAGCGCCCCTTGAGAACCACCCTTATCCCTAGTCTCAAGTTCTGCCTTCGGCGAATGAATGTCATCCTTGAAATTCCCCGGTGCACTGCATTCTTTTTTGATCATTACCTGCAAATTTTCTCGTAGCAATGCTTCCTCCTTTCTTTTTATATACGAAATGGCGCCAGCTCCATCTATAGCAATTTCTTTTATCTGCTGTTTAAAAAATTCCCATCGGACTCCGTATAACGGGTCATTGCTTCTTTCGCTTTTATCTAAAAAGAAATGGACTTGGGCCACAAAAACTTCGTCCTCTAAAAGCTACGGATTTAATTGCCATAATTCCCAACTAAAAACGTTTTTTTACTACTTATGCTGAACTTGACTAGGCAATGATCGCTAAACGAAACTGGGAGCACAAAGTAGTCCCAACATGAAGCGACCACTTCCAGCGAGACATAAACCTTGTCCAGGTGAGCATGGTTTACCCTTTGGAAGTGGGTATAGTGTATCGCCCTTTCATTACTGAGACATCCTCCCACGTCCTCTAAACTGCAGTCACTGATGATTTTTTTTTTAAACTGACGTACTGGCATCTCTAATGGCGTAGAGCTAGATTTGTCAGATGCCTCGCACATACAATTAAAGTCGCCGAGTAGTATGACCAAACGATTACACTGACAGTAGGGCTGAATGTCCTAAAACAATTACCGCCTTTCTACGGCCCTAGTAGGCGCATATAAACAAGTTACCCGTCAGTCTAGAACCGAAAAGGGCAAGTCGCACACTGCAAACCGGCCCGACGCACAAAACGTTACCGATTGCGCCATGGCACCTAGAGTTTCCCGTATCAAAAGAATGCGACCCGCCGACGCCCCGACCGCATGGCTCACGCAAACGTTGTAACGCGTCGTAAACGGCAGCACCATATGCTCGATCTGGCCTTCGCTCTCGACTTTTGTTTCCTGCAACGCCACAACATCGAGGTCCTGCTCAATGACGAGACGATATATTTGCCTTTGCGTTCTTCTGTCGCGAGGCCTCGAACTTTGAGGGTCGCTACACGTAAGTGCTTATCTAGCGTAACCATCGCCAAGTAGTGCCACGCCAAACGTATGGTGCTTACATTAGTTACTCATCACCACGCAGGGCGGGTCGCACGTATGAAAGTTTTCGAAATACCTTTTGTTACCCGGCTAGGGTTAGCCGTAGTACGCGCTCCGCTGAAGCTCATGATTTCTTGACCATTCGACTCAGCGTTCAAAAAAAGAACTCCTCGGCCAGCGATCCTCCTAGGAGTGGCGTAAGTTACCGCCATGCCTATTTTCAATAAATAAACGGGTATATCTCGATTACGCCCAGACAATGACATGGCGCAAAAAAGCATGTAAGAACCATCAACTGATTTCGATATCCTTGTATTTTGGTGTGCCAACGCTGGAAAATTTGTACGACTTTCGGTATGCATTGGCGTTTTATTCACATGTTCTTGCCAACGAACGTGTAATTACACAGCCGTCAACGGTAGCATGCTTTACTTTCCACTGGAGCTCGTTTGAAGTCATTAAAAGTTTCAGACTCTTTTTTTTGTCCACCTCACTTAATTAGCATGCTTGATTCTTTCTGTGAAGTTTCCAGCGGGCGTAGTTGCACGACGGTCATCAGGAGTGCCAAAATAATGTATTCAATTGAAAGTGCCTGCGTTTTTTTTGACAGTGACACAGAGGTATGTCACAAACTATGTTGCTCAGAGGGTTCTCCTGCTGATCAATATGGTCTCCTGAGTTCGTAACACCAGACGAACACAGAAGTACAAATGCACTGTATGCTGGACGCTCCAAAAAGATACACAATTTTAAATTCAATTCCTTTGAGGCATCCGGATAACCTAACAAACTGAGAAACACAGGTCACCTAAAAAGACTGACTGTTTCTATTTATTGGCAAAGTGGATCGAATCTAAAAAGAACACCGTGGTGTGAAAACGGTATGCTGCTTCTTTTGCTGTTTTTCGGCTGAAGAAGTTGAAGGATAGACGCGTCAGAACTTCTCAGTGAAGCGTTACTCATTCATGAGGTAAGGACCTGATGTAGGTAGGTTTTACCGAATACACGGAAAGACAAAACACAACGAACAGCACCCGCAGAAACCCCACAGTGCTGTGTTCCTCAGATAAAGGTTTATATATGAATTAACCTGACATCTCTGGCTAACCCGTGTGCTAAACAGGAGACTCAATGTATCTTATTGGTGATGAATGTGTGTGGCAATAAGTGATTTCCTCACGCGAACGCAATAGCTTTTAATAAGCTATGCATGATATACATATCAAGTTATTTATTATTGAGAACGCCGATGTCTCTCAACTGAGCCTAGCTTTGGACATGAAAAGGCTTGGCTAACTTCTCCGATTCCGACTCGCCTCGCTCGCGGTGACTCTCTCATTAAGAACAATTGCAGGATCCCCTCGACAATGGCGTCCCGGCGGCGCATTAAAGAAAAAAGATTGTGGAGTAAGTCAACATGCCAATTTCGGCACTTTGATTGGAGCGTCTTTATTAACACCAGACCATCTGGTCTAAGGGGGGAGAGATAGGAGGTGGAGGGGAAATTTGTTAAGTACACACATCTCAGTGATTCACGTGATCGCTTTTAGTCAGCTCTCAGATTTTCTTACGCGTATTGTGTAAGCAAATCTGGGAGCGAGCTAAAGGCTAGCGCGTAAATCAGTGATGCCTGTTTATCTCCTCCGGCCCCCACTCCTGTCTCTTCTCCGTAAACCAGACGAATGTAATGTCCATGAAAACGCGCCAATCAGAGTGTCCAAAGTGACCTGTTTACGTATTCCACACACGTTTTTTTTTTTTTTTTAATTCGCGTCCCGCCAGGTCCTGCAGCCACGGTAAATTAGAAGTGTCTTTTCCCGGTGCCTAGTACTCGTTCCTTGAGGCACGACATCAGGTGTGTGCGTGTTTGGGGGGGGGGGGGGGTATCACTTTACTGCCACCGGGGCAGTCTGACAGGGCAGCCGCCATCTGCAGGCATGTGGGGTTTTGCTTGCTGCATGGTTGATGTGTGCGGGCGAGGTTAGGCAAGCGCCCACGGCGGCACGACATCGCTTTCCTCCCGCACTCTTTCGTTTTGAAGGCTATTCAGGACGCTTCAAAAGGAGGCCGGACATGACCTAACTTCTCACCGCCGTTCTTTTTTTATGTGTGTGCTTTTTGAGAGACCGAAAACGCCTGTCAAACAAATCCCTAAATTGAGTGAAGAAAGAAAAAAAAACACTCATATTTGGAATATAAAAGGTTTACGCAAGAAAGTATTAAATATCACCGGACCAGCTATTTGTCTTCCGAGATATTAAAGCGACCATCGAAATTTATTTCATGACATTGGATATAACGTTTAAACAAAATAATCGCGTCGCAAGGCTGAAGAAGGCACCTCGACGCATCAAGTGCTAACTCAATACGTGGAGATGCCTTCTTCCATCCCGTTTTTAGGTATCCAGGATTAAATAGTATATTAACCAACCAGCTTGAGTAAACTTAGAGCGGTAAACCACCGGCCAAAAATGGCACCCCCCCGGTTTCCGCCATCTTGCCTGTTTGCCACATTAGTGATCACGTGGCGTTAAGATGGCTGCGCCTAGAGGTGGGTCAGATCAGATTGGCCAGATCAGGGTCAGCAGATGGGCACTCTGGGGCTGCGTTCCAATCGTACTCGAATGGATCAGAGTTAATCCGGTGGATCAAGTCACGTGACGAGACAGATACCGAAATGCTGGACGCAAGTAGGTTTTCGAACGCAACGGGTACGAGACCTTTACTCAAAAGTGAGATAGAATGAATTTTTGAACACGGCCGCCTGGATGGGGACCGAACCGAGCGAGCAGGTGCGAGCTGGCCGAGCGCGGCTGGCGGGGCGACGGCGGGGCGAGCATTGAACCGCGATGATCGAGCTGCGGGGGAATGGTAAATTTTCATGTGTGCCATGTTTGGCTAGGCAGACGATGAACAAATAGGACCGGGTATGCACATATCGCACAAGATCTGACCAGGTATGGACACCGACGCGTAGATCCGATCCGAGAAGGAATGCGTGAGAGCTCTCGCGCATTCCTTCTCGGCTTCCACTCGCAGATACTCTATATGCCCTGCGTACCTTTCCTTAAGAGCCATGAACATTCCACTAATCGAGTGCAGCGAGAATGCAAAACTTTCATGCGAGATATCCACGCGATATTGGACACATACGATCGATTCTTTCGGAGCGGTGCCCATACCTGGTCAGATCTTGTGCGACACGTCCATACCCGGCTTTATTTGTTCATCGTCTGCCTTGCCAAACATGACCCACATGGAGATTTACCATTCTCCGGCAGCACGATCATCGCGGTGAAATCCTACTCGCACCGCCATCGCCGCGCTAGCCGCGCTCGGCCAGCTCGCGGCTCTAGTGGCTCCAGCTCGGACGGCTCGGTCCCCATCCAGGCGGCCGTGTTCCACAATTTACTCTATCTCACTATCGGGTAAAGGTCTTGACCCGTTGCGTTCGAAAACCTACCCGCGTCCAGCATTGCTGTATCTGTCTTGTCGCGTGACTTGATCCGCCTGTGTAACTCGAATCCATTTGAGTAAGATTGGAACACAACCCCAGATGTCCCGTCTGCTGCGTCTGCTGACCGTGATCTGGCCAATCTGATCTGGCCCACCTCTGAGCGCAGCCATCTTAACGTCACGCGATCACTAATGTGGCAAAAAGGCAAGATGGCGGCAAACGGGGGTGCCATTTCCGCTGAAGGCCGTGGGTTCCGGTTTTAGCGCTCTAAGGTAATACTCAAGCTCGTTGATATTAACCAACGAGTTTGAGTAAACGTAGAGCGGTGAACCAACGGCCGAAAATGGCACCCCCCCTCCCCCCCGGTTGCCGCCATGTTGCCTGTTTGCCACATTAGGGATCACGTGACGTTGAGATGGCTGCGCCCAGAGGTGGGCCAGATCAGATTGGCCAGATCACGGTCAGCAGATGGGCACTCTGGGGCTGCGTTCCAATCTTACTCGAATGAATCCGAGTTATTGCGGCAGATCAAGTCACGTGACAAGACAGATACAGAAATGCTGGACGCGGGTAGGTTTTCGAACGCAACGGGTACTATGGTACTTTTCAATTTTGTTACGTTGTATTTTGAGGTTACCAGTAACCTTTCAAATCCTAATTTATATTTTGATTTTGTCATTGGGTACTTGAGAAAAAATTGAAAGCAAAAATAAAAACATGTCTAGTTAAAAAAAATGAATTAAGCACAGCTTTTAACGACGCAAAGCAGAACAATATATTTTATTTAAAGGATTTTCAACGAGTAGAATACCAAAATATCTAACTTTCGCTGCAAGTAATAAACAATTAATAAATAAACAAAAACCAGCGAGAGGCAGATATTAAGAAAACGCCATTAATATCAACACTTTCGTGTTTAGTCATTTATATTCTGTCACACTAACTAAAAACAAGAAAAACATTTTGCTCGATTCCCTTTATGTGTTCCTCAACCGTAAAACGAACGAACAGGAAGAAGAAAATAAGAAAAAAAAACTCCGCAAATTACGTCTTCTATACACCAAAAGGTTTTCAATCTGTGTGTGATTTGCGAACTCCTAGACTTAACGTGAAAATCAAATACGCTCAGCCCAAATAGCTGCCAGCGTCAAATCTTGGCGCTGTTATGAGGATCGGATGAATTGGATGTGGTAAAAATAAAAGAAGAGAAATACCCTCCCCCCACCTCCTCTATACCCTCCCCTTTTCCTCCATACCGTTCCCTCCTCCTCCTCCGTACCCTCCCCTCCTCCTCTGCCGCACCCTCCCTCCATCCTCCGGTGACGCCGACGCCGCAAAACACGGAAACGAGCGCCTAAGAACTGCGCTCTAAAATAAACGAGGAAGATTAAAACAGTCGCTGTAACTGCTTGCCATGAGCGAGACATTACGATAATTTACGGACTTCGGTGCTCATCTCAGGTGACTGTGCGGTTCGAGACTACGCGAACTCTGTTACACGACCCCTCTCTATCGAGTGATAAACGGACGGAATGGATAGAAAACGACGAAAAAAGGTAGAATCCGAAGCCAGTCCGTTGATTGAAGAAGCGACGAATATTAAAGGGGTTCACTCCAACCAGTAGTATTGTAGTTTCATTTTTTAGCATATCTGCTGAAGAGAAAACAAATATTAATGTGACTTATTTTTCGACCTTGTTACTGTCTTCAGCAGCCACGCAGTTTTCTTTCCCGGATTTATTTATTTATTTATTTACATTGTACCTACATCGCCCTGTGGGCAATATTGTAGGGGGTTTTTAGAAAACATTATAACAAGTGGAAAAAGAAAACGTCATTATCATCAATGGACACAATACCTTCCGGGAAGTCGTTCCACTCTCTCGCGGTTTTGACAAAAAAATGAATTCGCAAAACTGTCAGTCCTGTAAGTGGGAACAGCAACCTTTTTAGAATGATCACAACGGGAAGAAACGTAGGATGGCTCCATAAGATAGGTGGCTTTATCAATTCCTCTTTTGTTGTGAAAGACACGGTGGAAGAATTTTAGTCTTTGTTTGTTTCTTCTACATTCGAGTGTTTCCCATCCCAGCCTGGCTTTCATATCTGTAACACTAGCATAAGGGTCATAGTTGTTCAGTACAAAACGCGCGGCCTGATTTTGAATTTTTTCTAGTTTATTATTAAGGAAGTCGTGATAAGGGTCCCACACAACGCACGCGTAATCAAGGATCGTTCTTACCAAAGAAAAATAAAGTGTTTCTTTAACGTTTCGCGACGCGGATCTAAAATTTTTACGGATAAAATAAAACATTTTACTAGCCTTTCCGATTGTACGTTCTATATGGCTGTTCCATTTTAGGGAATCCGCAAATAGCACTCCTAGGTAAACATACTCGAACACAGTACATAAAATGTTCCCGTTGATTAGGTAGCTATAAGCATCGTGCAGCTTACTTCTCGAAAAACGAATATGTTTGCATTTACTTAAATTTAGGCTCATTTTCCATTGATTTCACCAAGAAGATTAAATATTTATGTCGGTTTGTGATATGGCCAGGTCGTCTGACGTGTTTATTTCCCTGTACAATACGCAGTCATCGGCGAAGAGTTTAATATGAGACTGTATGTTTTCGGTGATATAATTTACGTATATGAGAAAAAGTAAAGGCCCTAAGACACTCCCTTGTGGCACACCCGACGTAACCCGAGTTGATGTAGATATAGTACCGTTTAAAACAACCCGCTGCTCTCGACCTTCTAAATAATGTTGTATCCAGTTCAGGACGTTTAGATCTATGTTTAGCAAAATCAATTTATACAATAATAAATGATGGGGGACCGTGTCAAATGCCTTTCGAAAGTCTAAGAAGACGCAGTCGACATATTTCCTGCTGTCTAGTGATCTGGATATATGATGATAAAATTCTACCAGCTGGGTGTTGCAAAAGTAGCCGCTTCGAAAAGCATGCTGTGATTGGGAAAAAAAGTGTAATGAATCCAGGAACGAGTAAAGGTTACTATAAATAATGTGTCCAAACAACTTACATGAGATCGATGTCAATGAAATAGGGCGATAATTTTCAACACTGGCTTTAGATCCCGATTTAAAAACTGGTGTAACGTTTGACATCTTCCAATCCATTGGAACCATCCCCGTCCTTAAAGTTTCACTGAATATAACAAAAAGATAACGCGCTATAGATTCACTGCACTTAAGAAAAATGACAGGGGAAATGCCATCAGGTCCGACAGCCTTGGTTGCATCAATTCCGCGCAGCAACTTCACTATACCGTTCATGTCAATTGTAATGCTGGGCATTACGCTTCGCTGCGTTTGGTAAGCCACTGGAGATACCAGATGCGGAGAGTCTTCCGAAAATACCGACTTAAAATACGAGTTAAAGCATTCAACCTTCGCGTTATCAGACACCACAGTACCACCATCAACTTTCAACGCAGGAATAGAAGTGTCTTCCTTTCTGTTCGCGTTAACAAACTTCCAGAAGTCTTTAGGGTTTCTTTTTCGATTTTCGTTAAACTTGTCAAAGAACACTTTTTTGTTTAATTTTATTTGCAATTTGAGAAGTCTGTTAATCTCTTTGTACTTCTGCTCAGTTTGGACTGACCAACTTTTTGGTAAGCGTTTTGTAAGCGCGTCTCGCTTTACCTATAAGTCTGCGAATTTCTACATTAAACCAAGGTTTATTTTTTTTACGCTTTGTTATTTGTTTCGATGGAATATACACCTCCGCAAGCTCAAATATTTCATTTCTAAAAGCATGCCATATAGTTTCGACGTCACTATTCTCGGAGAGACGACTAAATGTATAAAAACCTTTGTCGTACAAAAATACTTTCCGTGAACACTCCGCTTGCTTTCGCGTTCCGGGCTCCGAGAGCTTAGCAACAACCGCGCAGTGATCACTTATGCCGGGAAGTACAGTGACCTCGGATACAACACCAGGAAAATTGAATAAAATCACATCCAAGACCAAATTTCCTCGCGTCGGTTTTTTAACATATTGTTCGAATCCAAATACACCGATTATGTCAGCAAACATCGAGTAAGCGCGGGGTCCATCTGTAGCAAGAACTTCATCAGACCAATTGAACCCTGGTAGATTAAAGTCTCCTCCCAAGAATACACTATCTGGAATTGTCGTCAACAAGTCACCCAGTTTGTCTATCGAATACGCATCACTATAGTAGGTTACAAGTCAAGAAGGTAGCGGCAAACGCCCCTCAAAGGGAATCATATATCCCTCCGCTACCTCCGCATCCAATAGCGTCCCATCGTTTCCTTGACGTTGTGGCCAACGCGCGAGGAGGGTCGTGCCTTTCTGTACATATTTGCTTTATCTCTCGACTTTGACTTAGCATTGTGGAAGCCACGAGAGGGAGATTAAGTCTTCCCCCTTCCGATGGAAACAAAGACGACTCTCGGGGATGAGCTTCCCCCTCCGATTGATACAAAGGCTGCTTTCAGGGGCTCGGTTCCTTCTCCGATGAATACAAAGGTCGCTTTCTTAAAGGGAAGCTGAAGCGGTTTTAAATATGAGAAAAAACACCTGAGCCTAGTTAATCAGACCTCAACCATCACGAATATCGCATTTTTTTGGTCATTTTCTGCGCGGATTAACCGGAAAAGCGCCTTCAAAGTAACGCCGAAGCCACGCCTCTCCGAAGCAGAGGGAAAGGGGAGAGAGGAGGAAGCCCGTCAGCCGGCGTCACAAAAGGACCGGCTGGGGGACCCCGCCGCGGCTGGCCGCGCTTTCCTCGCTGCTCTAGTGTCTTTTCGAGCCATCGTCGTTCTGCCGCTGCATAGCGCTTGCTTTTATCCGTTGACCGGTCATGGTATTGACTCAATCGCCTGACGTGTTAAATATTCTCTTGTTTGTTCACGGGTTTGAAGAAATCTCGTGGTACCGAACCAACTGACTCGTGATGTTGCGCGATGCCGTACTCATGTGTAGCCGCCAGCTTTTACGAACAGCGCTCGTCGCAGTTGTTCTTCCCGCTTACCGTATTTTTCACTTCGTCACCGAGATTTTAAAGGGGTGGGTGAGTTTGAGCAAGTAAACCTTTTTTTTGTTCGAAACGTGTTTCGGACGGCGCATATGAAAACTGTGTACGTATGGGTTTTGGTCTGAAGAAGGCTTGCCTGAACCCGACACTCTGCCGACCATCTTTGAAGGTAAGAAGGCAATTCAGCGCATTTAAAAACAGAAACAAAGAGGAAACGTAACTGGGTAGGAATTGTAGGTCGACTGTTCTAGAAAAAAGCTATTACGTTTTTAGAATTGTGCAGTGTGCTAGAAAAGCCGCGATCATTTAGCCGAATAGTGGGTTTCCACTGGCTCTCTTGCGTTAACCGCCTTATATTAGTGTTTTAGTGTTGGTTTCTTATATTGTTGAAGTGACCATATTTTCCGGACTGACTCCGGTCCGGGAAATCTGGGAAACAAAAGAAAACAATTGTGGGTAGCCCAAGATTATTTTCTTTTGCTTTTAATCTACTCGGCTACCCAGCCATTTGGGAGGAGAAGGGATTGCTCTAGTAAATGGTCATGCAATTCATAATGCGACTTTCACGGTGCAACGTGTTTTAGCATAAAAGTTTTTTTTTTGTTTTTTTTACAGTTGCTGGCATTATTTGAGGTCACATAGTTTTTAAACGTAAACATAAATTTTGTTAAATTTTCCTTCCAAAGGTTCATATTCTCTTCAGGAGAGGTTTTTGGAAATACAAAGCATGTGACCTTCTGTTCTGAATTGAGTTCTTTTTTTACAAGTTACGCAGTGTTTTCTGTATAAAGTTTGTGTCATGCAACAATTCTTTGTGCCGTAGAAATGCGATCGGACGATGATTATGCTTGGTGGTGGTGTGATGCAGTCAACAAATCTTGGTAGAAGTATGCGAATGTAGAGGCCCAGGAAGCTTTCACGATTTCGGTATCAAATTAAGGGCTGCCGGGCACACATCTCCGCTTTTTCTAAAACTATAATGGCGTAATAGTTTGTGGCAAACAAACTAAACGCAGCAGAGGGTACCGCTATCACAAGGATGGACCTTCTGCGCAGTTATTCGCATAGTGCGCAAGGACATGGCGGTGGCAGAACGGCGACCCTGTCTTATCACCCGTCGCATCTCAGGGAAGCTCTCCCGTCGCCCGAAGCCGATTATACTATCCCTTCAAACCACTTCAGCCTTGTTGAACAATGCAGCCTGCACGCTCACGCGTCCAGCAGCTGGCAAGCACGAAGGCCGATGTTTGCAGAATTCTTGTCCTCTGACGACCGTTTTGGGGAGGGTCACGCTAATCCGGCTTGAGCCGTCCCGTCAATAACACTCCGTTTATTGTCAACGTTTTACGTTACAATAAATAGCAGTCAGTACATTCCTGAAGGTATGAAGCCGGCCATGTCGCGTCCGCGCAAGCAGTTCCTCGTATCTGCGTTTATCACTGCGGGGGGTCATTTTCCTACTTTGCCAACGGCTGGAACGCGTACTTTGTCACGTCGAGGGTCGTCTGGACACATTCCTCTTTTGGATCCACCGAAAGATTTTGAAAAATCAGAAGCCTAACCCGATTTACAAGAGCAGAAGACCCGGCGCCCGGCTACTTCTGCAAGCGACGGAGCAAACGAGAATCGGGATGGTCCTTTTATGACGTAGTGGCGCGTCACGCGTCACTAGCCAATGGCGTGCCGCTGCGGCGATCGCTTCTGGTTTCTTCGCTTTGTTTCGCGCTTAGGGATTATTTTGGGTCAAACGATTGTGATATTTGGACTCAGCAGGCACAGACACGTCAGAATCAACCATTAACTCATTTTTTTTCTAAAAGCTCTTCAGCTTCCCTTTAAAAAGTGGGGGTCGGAGACAAGTTGGCACCACTCTGTGGCCATTATCTATCCATTGAAGCGGAACAAGGAGCGTTTCCAGTGAACTCTTCTTTCGATTGCGGAGGGATTTGAAACCGGCGCACCACGCTTGTGGGAGGAGCTTCTCCTACCTTCTTAACTTGTAACCGACTATAGCTGGGGGGCGATAAAATGTACCAAAAACTAAAGTGGTCTCCTTAGGTAAAACTACACGACACCATACAGACTCAGTGTCGTTTTCGGAAGAAACTAGTTCTCTACTACTCCAGTCTGATGAAATTAGCAAACACACACCACCTCCGTGTCCATTTCTATCTTTGCGGTATACGGTAAAACCAGGGGGAAAAACTTCGCAATTAGAATCCGAGTCATGCAGCCATGTCTCTGTTCCCATATTAACGTTGGGTCTGATTGTCTCGACTAGAGATAAGAAATCGTCCACTTTATTTTTTATGCTACGGAAGTTCACAAGTAATACCGAGGCATCTACATCTGATAAAGCGGAATTTTGACAGATATTTCTCGCACTGCGTCAATCCTGCTGAATCGGTGGAGCCTTTTTACGAACGAGTACAGGCATGCTTTGTTCGAAATCCCAGGCGTACGTGTCTCCGTTGATAACAAGCTTGTCGTAGGTAAGATACACTTTGTTGTTCTTATCTTGTCGTTTTTCTTTGGAATAGTCAAATAGCTTGCGCCTTTTTTCTCTGGCGAGTGCACTGAAATCCTCGGAAACGCTGTAAGCAGAGTTTTTGAATTTAAAGGCGTTGCGCATGATGTTGTCACGTTCTTTCCAATTTTGAAAGCTTGCTATAATCGGCCGACAGCTACGTTCCTTGAAAGTACCTAAACGGTGGGCCCTTTGTAGTGAGGTGACATCATTATCTAGATTCCCTTTACAGATGCGTCTAACAAGAGTTTCCGACTCCTCCCATGACTCTCGCACTGTGTCATCAGGTATGCAAAAAAACACCAAGTTTGTCCTGCGGCTCCGATTTTCAAGGTCGTCTAGTCTTGCTTCCAGCTTTCTTCTATTTACTTCAACATCTGAAATCCGTTGTTCAAATTGCTCGTTTTTTTTAAATTAAATTCTATATTTTGTTGTGAATCTCCGGTTGTTTGCTTTCAATAACATTTAATTTCGCGAGTACACTTTTTTGACCGTTTTGCAGTTCAGTGAACATAGATTGTATGAGTTCCATTTGTTCCTTAGTTGCAGGACCAGGATTAGTTTCTACGTCGCCACTCAACAACAGCAACAAGAGCACAAACATCACTTTTTTCCTGTAATAGAGTTTGCGCCTATTACCCACTATGGCATGAAAGTGCTTACTCCTAGTGCTCGCAATCAAGAATAGTTGGTTGGGTGGAGCTGGCAGGAAACCACCAACAGAACGAAAAGGGCCAGATGGAAAATAACTAACCTGCATCAAGAAATGTTTTCGTGAGCACATGGCCTCGTTCCTGCCAGCTCCGAAACCCAGGGAATCCGTGACACGCGTCGGCTTATATGCAGACCCGAACAGTCCAGTCGGTTGACTGGAGGGTGGGACGGGTGGAACCCTGAAGAACTCCGAAGAACTTGGAATCGTCCGACGGGAAGGCTGATAGGTCGTTGACGTCGCATGCAGCTGACGCTGCGCTGACGTTGGACTCAGGAAACTGATGCCAGCGGTGACGAGGCAGAACGGGACAATCGCCTGCATCAAGAAAGCTTTTCGTGAGCACATGGCCTCGTTCCTGCCAGCTCCGAAACCCAGGGATTCCGTGACACGCGTCGGCTTATATGCTGACTCGAAAGTCCACTCGGTTGACTGGAGGGTGGGACGGGTGGAACCCTGAAGAACTCCGAAGAACTTGGAATCGTCCGACGGGAAGGTTGATAGGTCGTTGACGTCGCATGCAGCTGACGCTGCGCTGACGTTGGACTCAGGAAACTGATGCCAGCGGTGACGAGGCAGAACGGGACAATCGCCTGCATCAAGAAAGCTTTTCGTGAGCACATGGCCTCGTTCCTGCCAGCTCCGAAACCCAGGGATTCCGTGACACGCGTCGGCTTATATGCTGACTCGAAAGTCCACTCGGTTGACTGGAGGATGGGACGGGTGGAACCCTGAAGAACTCCGAAGAACTTGGAATCGTCCGACGGGAAGGCTGATAGGTCGTTGACGTCGCATGCAGCTCACGCTGCGCTGACGTTGGACTCAGGAAACTGATGCCAGCGGTGACGAGGCAGAACGGGACAATCGCCTGCATCAAGAAAGCTTTTCGTGAGCACATGGCCTCGTTCCTGCCAGCTCCGAAACCCAAACCCAGGGATTCCGTGACACGCGTCGGCTTATATGCTGACTCGAAAGTCCACTCGGTTGACTGGAGGGTGGGACGGGTGGAACCTGAAGAACTCCGAAGAACTTGGAATCGTCCGACGGGAAGGTGATAGGTCGTCGACGTCGCATGCAGCTGACGCTGCGCTGACGTTGGACTCAGGAAACTGATGCCAGCGGTGACGAGGCAGAACGGAACAATCGCCGTTTGCAGCTTGCTCGGCTTGAGGGCGGGTTGAACCGGCTGGACCTTGTTCGGGGGACGCAGAGCGACTCGCTGGGTGCCGGTAGTAACCTGAGGCTTCTTGAAGCCGCCGCGCTCGGAAGCGTTTTCCGCCGACGAAGCCGCCGACCAGGCCCAACGTGCGGAACGCGTGAAAGTCATGGTCCTTTGTGTGACTGGCAACGAAGAGCTTGGGCCGTACAAACGATAAAAGAAAAGCGCGTCCAACTGCACGGTCCTCCCAGTGCCTAGCGACTGGGCAGCTGACGACAACTGGCTGAAATGGCAGTTTTTTTTTTCTTTTATCGTCGAAGGGACCCTTACAAAAATGAACAATGAGTTTCAATTGAGCTTCTAATGAGTTTTTATAGAGTCAAATGAAACTCATAAGAAACTCAACGTTAAATGAGTTTTATCTTTACAAAACTAATATTTATTCTTTTGATTTTACTCATTACACATTCAAATGAGTGTTATCATTACCCACTCAATATATATTCTTTTGAATTTACTCATTACAAATTCAAGTGAGGTTTATCGTTACCCAATCAATATATTTTTTGGGGGTTTACTCATACACATTCAGATGAGTGTTATCACTAAGAACACAATATCCATTATTTTGAGTTTACTCATTAAAAAAATTGCAATGAGTTTTATCGTTACCGACTCAATATCCATTCTTTTGAGTTCACTCATTACAAATTCCAGCGAGTTTTATCGTTACCCAGTCAATATTCATTCTTTTGAGTTCATAAATGTACTGATTACTCATGCAAATGAGTATTATCATTAAGAATGCAATATCAGTTCTTTTGAGTTTATCCATAGATACTCAAGTGAGTTCTACCATAAGGCACCCAATAGACATCGGCTGATCCACAGTGGAGGAATTCGATAAAGGTAAAGGTGAAGATAATCATGAATGCCGATTGCCTGCTATTCAGAAGACAATCTCCTCAAATAAAGTAATGTTCAAAATTGCAATCCAATAACTTCTCATATTTATTAACCATTTATTAACCCTTCTATGAAATCAAACATATTCAATTATTCCCATTCTCAACTAGCACACTGTCTCGGACGATGAAAATGACACAGCGATAGACATAATGACTCAATACAGCATCTGCTCCCAAACTTCCCTACGCGCGTAATCCACTAAAATATAAAATATATCCTGCCACGACCTTGTCCCCTCCTCCATTCGCATTTCGCTAGACCACAAGTCTTACCATCTCAGTGCATTAGCAGTAACATATTGAAATTGACTCTGAAATTTAGTTACTCAGGTAATACAGGTAATTAAAAGTGAACAAATTTAAAACCATTGGAAAAAAAAAGAAACAAGCCAGCAGTTGTTTTGCGACTTCGCTAGATCAGTCACGACACCCCTGGGGTTCGCGCCTCACAGTTTGGGAAGCACTGCTGTTTAATATTACAAATACGGAGTGCTGCTTATAACATTTTTCAAATCATTTATAAGTAGCAACTGTTGATTTAATACCACGCAAAAATTTAAACCAACTCTCACACAGTCTCACGGAAACATAATCCCAAGTTTCCACAGAATGAAAATCGGTAAGAACAAGACGAAATACACACTAGGCTGAATAATTAACTCTCAGCTGTCATTTTGTTTGAATTCAATACACATGAAAATAAAATAGGCATACCTTTTGGTCCTATAGGAGGTTGGACTGCTCCCATAGGGACTTTATCGGACCTTAGGAATTTTTATCAGTCAAACGAAATGTTTTGTTTGCCAAACAGGAAATCTAGGCCAATTGTGCATGTATATTTGAACAATAGGAACCAATTAGACGTATGTCTGTCAGGAGGATGTAAATGCATATTGGACGCAACAATTGAGAATCGGATCAATGGGAACACGTTTCTGTGCTTTTGTAAAGTTGTTTTTGGACGAACTTAAGCTCATATATTTGTCAGACATCCAACTGAGTTAAAAATAGTCCCTGTCAGAAATACACCGGCCCATTTGATGCATGTGTAATGTAGCCTGGGCTGTATGATGCAAATATCTGTTCCACGTCCAAAGAATGTATTGCTAGAATTCCAGCATGTATAAAAGTACATTAGTCAAGTTAATTATGCGACAGTGTTACGCTTATTTTTCAAAATTTTCGGATGGCAAAAATGGTTTCAGTCCAGGCTGAAACCAAAAATTATTAAAAATGATCATTAACAATTATTAAAAATTATTAATTGATAATTATTAATTATAATAATTAATAATTATTAGTAATTATTAATAATTACTACTAATTATTAGTAACTATTAATAATTACTAATAATTATTAGTAAATATGAGTAATTTACTAATAATTACTAATAAATATTAGTAAATTATTAGTAATTTACTAATAATTATTAGTAAAATAATTTACTAAAAAATACTGTAAGCTGAGTGTAAATTAAAAGTAATCTCCCCAAAAAATAAAAAAAGAAATTTTCTCCCTACTGCATTGCACCCGAAACTAATAGCGCGTCGGCGCTAATTGTGATTTGCACATTTATTTCCTGTGTTTATAATAATAACTGTATTCACCCTCTTTTACTCCTAAGTTTCTAAAGACATATTTACGGCGCCCCTCTATCGCGATTTGGTCAGTTTCGGTTTCAGTATTGTAACTTTTACTGCTTTCGGTTTCGTATTGTCAGAATCGCGTCTTCGACGCCCCATCGGTAGCGACATCAGTTCTTTCTTTTTTTCTTTTTCTGGCATGGTTGCGCGACCGTTGAGACCGTTGCGTTGGGTACATGTGGTTTGCGGGATGGAAATGCCTTTAGACATGGAAATGTGCTAATTTAATCAAGTTTATCTATCTGTGAAGTTTCGTCTTGTGATGATTATGTTCA
Organism: Ixodes persulcatus; assembly: GCA_013358835.2. NCBI lineage: Eukaryota > Metazoa > Arthropoda > Arachnida > Ixodida > Ixodidae > Ixodes > Ixodes persulcatus. Next base: position 679,554 of record JABSTQ010010718.1, read on the forward strand.
AGAAGAGCGCGGAAGACCGGCGACGCGACAGAACGAGCAACTCGACGCAGTTGGTAAGCTTGCTTCTTTGTTTGCATTGTAAGTAGACGCCTTGAACGAGAAGTGAACACTAGGGCGTTTTAGAATAACGTCCGCAACCCCAAAGAAATGACGTCTTCGCTGCTGTGCATGCGCAGACCCAAAACAAGCATTCGGACTCGAGCTTTGGGCCTGTTATTTCTCGAAAATAGCGTGGGTACCGCAAAAGGCGGCGCCTACGACATCTCTGTTGATCGCGTCTTCGACGCCGTCGCCCGCGCGGGAACTGCGTCGCACTAGGCGTTGACTCGGCGCGGTCGGTATGGTCGAAGCGTATTGAAAACGCCACGGATCGCTGGAGTCACAGCTCAAAGCTATCGAAGCGCGTCTACTTACGATCGCGGCAGACATGTAAACATGCCTGGGTAGTGGATCGTCTGGGCTTCGTAAGTAGAACAGAGCAGCTTGGCAGTGACAAAAACAAAACATACAGCATTGAGTATAAAACAACTATAAAACTGTTACTCTAGACGAAAAACTTGTTTAATTTTCAAGATATAACGTTCTAACTTCCAAATAAAAGCTGTCGCGACACCTTGGTGGCGTTTTAAGCGCGAGATGCTTGCGTTTTGAGGGTCCCCGGCAGAGAAACGCTATTCTAAAACTCTTCGCCGCAATCCTCGCTATTTTGCCCTCCGTAACGCGCGAAAAAGTAGCGCCCGGTAGTCTAAAACTCCCTATTTTCTCGGCACACGTTTGCTCGTTAAAGGGATTATCCGGTCAAATTTCGTATTCGTGAAAACATTTAGACCTCATTGTCAATGGCTGTAGGAGCATCGTCCACGACAAATCTGAATTTTGTGTGCTTCCCTGGAGGAGTAATTGTATTTTAACCCAAGCGTGCATAAACGGCGTTTTCCTCTTCCACCTTCAGGGAAGCGGAGTTTCTGAGGTAACATCAGGCAAAGAACGCGCCGAACTGAAGTGCACTTCGAATTTTGTCTTCCGCGTGAGCGGTACGACGTGGTTCACCCTCGCTGCTGCGCTAGATTTTTTTAAGAATGAAAGGGTATTTTCGTTGTGCGGTTGTCACGCTCCACACTTCTCCGCGACATTTACAGTGGCGAGTAATATGGAATGCTGCGGTGCGTCGGGAGCACTGTGTTCCCACGGAGGAATGAGGCATAGGATATGACAATTGCAAGACTGGTGTGACGTCACGTCAGGGATGGGAGTGCAGCCGTTGATACTTCCGAAATTCGGCATGGAGTTTCGTTCAATTATCCGTCGTTGATTACACTAAATTGGGGTGTCGTTTAATGGAATAAAAATGGCCTATGTTAATCATTAGGCTCCCACCAGGTAACCATCACGAAATCTTAAGAACTTCCGGTTTTCACCGGACAATCCCTTTAAGCTAGATTTTTTTTTTTTTTTTAGCTATTTGGGTTTGCTTTATCCGTCCTTATGCTTGTATTTGTGCGTAGCATAATGAAAAGTTGCCACTCATTTTGTGTATGGCCCGAGAAAGTGTAGCTTATGTCAACAGAGCACTTATTGAATTCCTAATGCTACTTTCAGTTCGTTGCTTTAGAAAATGTCTTATTGGTCTAGCAGTGTACTGATGTCATTCAACTATAAATTGATTGCATTGATCATACTTCATTACATTTCAGAAGTTAGACTTCCTTGGAATTCGGTTCATGCAGAGCCAATATTCCTTTGCAGTCAAAATTGTTCAAGAGGATAGCAATTTTTTGTTTTGAAGTTATGGAAGTGGACTGGATGGTACTGTTAGGACAAACTTTGGTCCCCTGACTTTCTGGAATTAAACTGGGTTTACATTTGTCTGTTAAAATTTTTGATAAAGCAGTTGTTCCTTTCTGCGTCCTTTTTTTTTTTTTTTTCCTCTTTCATTTTGTAACTGTGATATGATCAAGCCGAGGGCCGCAGTTATTCCTAAATGAAGCAGCAGCAGTGTGTTCCCAGCTTGCGTCACTTTGATTCATTTCAAGGCATGTCACGAAATGAATGCCCCTGTTCATACACCGTTGGAAGTGGGACTGACTTAAAAATGCAGTTCGACACAGTGTTTGAGTGGTATGGGACGTGTGTTGAATGACCTGCGGTTGTCATGGGTTCGTGGTTGGTCAACCCGAAACGCTCCAAGTCCCACTTCCTTCTTCTCGTCTTCCTCTTCCCATTGGTTTGAAGCTTGGCCGGCATTAGTCTCATTCGAGCTCATGCCTTTGGCGCTCAGGTAAACGTGCGTGAGGATTGCAATTAAACCCCCCCCCGAACCACCCTTAAACAGGACAAAATGACAAAAAAGAAAATTTGTGACAGCAATGTTCGAGAGAAACTGCCAATGTTTAATTACCCTGCCTGAAACTTTGCAAACATTTCAGTGTGGCTGCAGCTGTGATGGTGAGGTGGATCCAATATGAAAACTGAACCCTGAAGCGACGCCTTCGGGATGCCGAAAATAATTATGGTAAGTTAGAAATTAACCCACTAGTATACTTGGGCCAGATGTCGATTAAAAAATTTTAATCCAGTTAATTTGTCACATTAATTTTCAGGCATAATATCTTCAAAAGAATGAAACTGCAGATGTTCCAAACTGGCTGAGGTAAAGCAGCCTTGCAGCGCACCACGGTTTAGACTGAACATACTTTTTGTACCGTCCACACGGTGTAGCTCTTACATTGAAGTTTTATGAGCTAGTTTCTTCAATGTTTGAACTTTCAGCGTGCCAGCTGGGTAGTGTGTAATTGTTTTTATAGCGCAAGCAATATCTTAATCCTGGCGGCAGGAAGTTTCAGCTAGCAGTTGACATGGTTGGACAACGGTGTGCATGCTTGCTTTCTCTGCAGCGGCCAATGAAGCAAAATAACAGCATGTGCGGATTGTCCATGCATTTAATTTTTTGCTTGTGGTTTGTTTCAGACTACATGTGCCAAGTACAAGGGGGTGGCCCTCCAGGCGCTGACGACCAGCATGTCGTCTCTGCTGTGCTGCCGAGGAAAATTTAAAGGGTAAATATTGCAGCTGCAGTTTTTTCTCTTCTGTCCCTGCTACACTTCCTGTGAATTTCTCTGCATGCTTGGTCTTTTTGTTTTCATGGTACTATAAACTTTTGTTATAGTCCGTTGCAACTATAGAATAGCAGAAGCCCCTCCCACTATTCCCTTTGCTTGCCATGATTGGCGGTGTCCTCTCGGCTCTCCTCCTCTCTAGTGTTTGCTTACTAAAAAGAGTGAAGGGCTTTGTGGGAGGGGCTTCTGCTATTCTAGAGTTGCAACAGAGTATAGCGCGACCTCGGTTAATTTAATCATTTCGAAGAGTCCCAGTGGGCACCCATGCATTTTTATGGGAATGACTCTGCATCATATTTTGAACCAAGAAAATGACCCCACGAACAGGAAAGCACGGGCCTTCTGCTACAAAATTAACCGGACCAAACTTTGATTTCAAGATAGACCAGAAAAAATTGACTCCTGTCTTATAAACGGTAGTAACAGAAATCCTGTGCTATACTAGCGGTCAACTTTCTGTGGCAATCCGAAGAGAGGAGGAAAGCGCGTGTACAGCGGTTGGTGCACCCTCTCCCCTAGCATTGACTGCATTGCCACAGAAAGCTAACCGCGAGTATAGTCTCGCCACAATGGGAAGCCAATGCTATGACCCCCATCTTGATTTCTTTACTGCTTGTTATGGCTGTTTTCACATCTGGTATTTTCACTGTTCTTTGGCCAAAAGTGAGTGGCAGGTCGCCATAGGTTTCCAGAAGAAAGCGGTCACATATGCAGAAATTTCTAACAAGTTCGTAGCGCAGTGGCGCTTCGCCGCAACCGAGGAAAAACTCTACGGTATTGTTGGTGCAAAACATTAAGCCTCACGACTAGCAGCAACTTAATCGTAGATGTACTGCACCATACGGCGTTTACTCCACACAAAAAATTACAGGGGCACTAGGTATCCCTTTGTGGATTGAATGCGAAAGCATTGCCATTCCTAACGACACTTCCTTTTTTTTTTCCTGTATTGTTAGGAATGGCGATGCTTTCGCATTCAATCCACGTAGGGATACCTAAGTGCCCCTGTAATATCTTTTTTTTTTTTGAGTTACATCATGTGGCATCACACATGGTACGTCATATCGTGACGTGAAGTGTGATGTCATCGAACCAAGGACATATTTTTATGACCATCTTTCGGGCACATCAATGCCGATGCCGTCTTTTGCCGTAATGGGACAAGCTTCTTTTTGAGGGGAGAGTAATGCCGCATTCCGAAGCGGCTGAGATAGCACAGCAGCTAGCATGCCCTGCTCTCACACAGCAGCACTGTGTTCGAATTTCAGCCGTGGAAGCACATTTTATTCTTTCTTTTATTCCTCTGTTGGCATTTGGTACCACTCGGTTAAAGCCGCCGGATTTTCCGCTCCATGAACATACAATGCTTTCGCATTAAAAAGGCACATCCAGTCAGGAATGTGCCTTTTTGTGTGGTAGAGTCGCACAGCTGCCCACCACTTCGAAAATCACAACTGAAGTATGAGGGGGCACTAGTGATCAACAAATGAGGTTCACGCCATTCATAGGTGAAGGATCCATTTGCCGTTGATCGCAATCCTGCACCTCGTTAGCTCTAACCGGCAGGATAGTCAGCTCGGCAGACTCGTCGGCTGAATCATCCGAGTGTAGTTTAGCGTTGTCCTTATGCTGCTTCAAGCAGGGATGCATGCGAACAGTGCGCAAACCACATGCCTCTTGCCAACACTTCTAACTACATTGCTGGTCGTGACGTGTGGTCATGTTTGCCCTAAGAAGTTTGTAAGACACTTTGGATGATGTCGTAATATTCCGTTGTAAGTCACACAAAAGTTTCGCCAATTCTGTTTCATTAATACGGATTTCTTCTCGGATTTTGTCATACGAAATTTTTTATCGTAAGTTTGCTTTTTGAATTCGGCCTCTGATGTCTCGATCCTCCCAATAATTCAAACTGTGTATTGCATCGATTATGAAAGCTGCAGTTGATACACACCCATTCGGAGCATTGCTTTATGATCCGCATAGAACCCTATTACCGTTCTCTTCCTGTCCATTGTGATTAAAAATACTTTTTCAAGATAGTAAACAAACACAAAAGAAAAATACACAGAGACAAGAAGTGGGCGTAAAACACTGGCTTGTCTACGATCATAAACCAATTGCCCCAAATTGCTATATTAATTCTTCGAGATGCTTATAAGTCATAGCTTCTCTATGTTCAAATTTGGTAAACTTCATAAGCGACAACATCTGCTCGCTTATCTTTGGTAGACCTTGTCAAAAGCCAAAATAAAAGACTGCACTGCGGCGGCAAAAACAGTGAGAGATTGATTCTCGCAGACTCGGGGGCAAAATATACTTTTGCACCATGGTGCCCCTGACAATGTTATTAGTGCCACTCATTAAACTATCAAGGTAGTGTGAAAATTAAGTGCCTGGGTGGCAAAAATGTAGGTATTTTAAATGTGACTTTCCGCATTTAAGGCTGGTTCACACATACAGTGCAGCGCTAACTCAGCCCTGTTAAGGCAACGAGTCAGTGCTACTTCCATGGCTTGTATCGTGTGTTCTGAGTTGCCTCCTTTCATACAAAAGACCGATGTCCCGGTTTGTAATACTGATTCAGCACTGAGGTACTGCTGCGCTGTGAACAGGATACCTTGCTCGGACATTGAAGTTTAGATGAGCAGATCAATGTGTAACTGTGCATCTTTTTTCTTTTTAGGTTACCAGTACTCCCGTGGACGCGAAGGCAGTACAAGGTCTCCCGTGGACACGAAGGCAGTACAAGGTCCGCCATGGACACGAAGGCAGTGTACCATAGACTCGAATTTCACATTTTTAATAAACCAGTTATTGCTCCTTCCCACGGTTTTATGCAGGCATTTCCTGAACCCTGCATGAGTATATAGGCAAACATATAAGTGACACTTGCACTCACTTTCCCCTTCCCTCGAAACAGCGGTTACATCCAGACAACATATCATACAACCTATTGTCGTCTTCCCTCTGAGAGCTCTATCTAGAAACCCATGCTAGGAGTATAATTTCTAATACATTTCATTTGAAAGTCTAGTTACACTGCTTTCAGTCTCTGTTGAAAATCAAATGTTTTTTTCTGCTGCGTTGCAATTGAGGCTTTGATGGGCCCTCTCATTAGGTATATTCCGACTCGTCGGAATATATCTAATGAGATGGCACGTCAAAACCTCGGTTACAACGCGGTAGAAAAAGACATTTGATTTTCAACAGAGACTCAAAGCAGTGTATCTAGACTTTCAAATGAAATGTATTAGAAATTCTTATGAGGTGGAACGGCAAAACCTTAATTGAAACGCGGTGGCCAATAGTTTTCGTAAACTCCTTAGGGACTCGTTACAAAAAATCAATTGTTTTTCAACACAGACTCGAAACGGTGTCAATAGACTTTCAAATTATATTCATATGAAATATATTGGAAACTTTATGCGGTAGCTTTGTCGAAACTTCAATTGGAACGCGGTGGCCAATAGTTTTCGTAAACTCCTTACGGATTCGTTACAAAACTCATTTGCATTTCTACTGAGACTCGAAAAGATACTCCATAAACGTTCAAATGAAAATCATTAAAAATTTTTGTAAGGGGAATGCGATATCTTCGTAGGCATTATGATACGGATTTAAATTTCTCCGGGTGGTCGAATTAGGCTGGAACCTGGAACCACGCAAGAATAATTATCGGGAGCTAGATGTCCCTCGTAAAGCAACTCCTCGGCATTATCGGAACCCCCTCGTTTTTCTTTCCCCGTTAACACACACCATATTTCACAAAACTGGGTCATGGACGTACTCCGTACTGGTGGCACATGGCAGTTTGTCTACATACGCCGGTGCTGCAGATATTCTCGGAGAGATATTCGAGAGCTGTAGTAGATCTTTCCGATAACTGAAACAAAAGGCGTTCGATAACGATACGATACACGCACAAAGGCGCCGGCGGAATATCGGGAATTATTATCGAAATTATAGAACGCCCTGCTAAATTTCCCAAACGCAACAGACGGTCCGGATTTTCTCATGGTCCCCACGACTTTCTTGATCAGAACTAACCCACCACAGAGACGAGAGAAAGCCTAAGCACTCCTCTCGCGATATCAGGGACGGCAGTGTGCCTTGGGGCGTTCCCAATTATAGCGTAAGTAATCCGTTTCTTTTTTTGTTCTTTTTAAAGTGATATATTTTAATGGGACTCCTACACGAAGTTTTCTCTCTCTTGTTGGCCTGAGTGCATGATGTCACAATGCCACGTAACGTCATGATGTCGCGTGTCGCGACGCCACAATTTCCTGCACTTTTAAAGGCGAAATGTCTCCGCTTCTTTCTAATAAAACGTTTTTCGGTACAACAAATCATGTAATGCATCTTAATTCCAGTGCATTTGATGGAATTTCTAAGCGAAGTGATTTTTATTTCCACGAACACTCTTTTTTCGGGGTCGGCGTGAAATAAAAATATTTAAGGGCGCAATTAAATACACTCTTTACGTATTTAACGGTCACCACTGGCGAGAATTTCTTGCCCCCTCCGATGGAAGGATTTGATTCGGATATACAAAAAAGCGCGGATAAAAAAATGTATATATAGCTCAAGTCAGTATTGCAGTCATTTACTATATGGGCAGCAAGGTTGGATCACCATGTCTTTTTGATAAAAAAAATAGTGTCACTTAAGCATTTTTCTTTTAGTATTTATTCGTTGTATAGCGCTTAAATCCTCAGTGGCTCCACTATGAACCTGGGCTCGTGATTCCAGTCTTATTCAAAGCGTTGCCATTAAAAATCAACGTGTTCTTTCAATCAATAAGGTAATAGGATCGAAGTCTATTACCTGATTTGGTGCTAAATTGAAGAAGTCCGTAACTCGTTACCAGAATGAACAAAATGTAAGGGCGCAAACGAGCTGGTGTGCATTGCACATGGTTGAGAAAACCCCGAGACTGCGGGTAAACGACACGACACTAAAAAGTCTCTAAAATTTAGACTTTTTAGTGTCGTGTCGTTTACTCGCAGTCTCGGGGTTTTCTCAACCATGTTCCAGAATGACCTTTTTTTTGCACATTTTGATTTTTCCTTTGAGCTACTATGTCGTTCGCGATGCAACTAAACACTCCTTAAAGCAATTTTTGAGTAGCAAACCGTTGAGTAATTTCGCTTTATGGCAAACTTAATGATAATACTTTGTCTCGAATAAGACTTAAATATGGTATTTATTTTCCCAAGTTTTTATGTAGTTGTTTGAACAAGCAAACTTTCATTTTTTTTATTTTTTTATACTACATGGTTTTAACGCGCAGTTCAAGACTAATGCGCACGTGTCTTGTGCTTGAAAAGGTTCTGATATTCACATTTGGTTTATGAAGAATGATGAGAACAAGGTTTATCATTTAAGTGTGAAAAATCAGTGCTATATAATAAAAAGGGAAAGCGAGCAAAGAAAGCGAGACATTCTTCTAAATTAATGTCCATTGGTTTCTTAACTTTCTTTGAATAGAGTGATGTTTCCTATTTTGTAACATAAAACGGAATCATTATGAGAGTGATGTTACTAATCATAGTATTATTGTCTTCGTACACATATGAGAAAAAGAGTTCAGCTCCTGAAGAGGGCCCGTGACAATAAGGTGTTACAACTTCCCAAAACAAATGGTACCCGGATATTTTTTTTTTAATCTTAATCGAACTCAATCTAGAATCATTTTTTGTTTTGTGTGGAGGCACATCAGATTCAGAAGCTTCGTTTTTCTTACACGTACACATAAGGAAGAAATATATGATTGGAGCTTGGCTTGATTGGGGTCTGGAATTTGAAAATCATGCACGAGTGAATTTGTGTACGTTAGTGAAGCCTTGTGAATACTGAGAAAATTGGGAAACCCGTTAATGCTGTTCATGCGTTACGGTTAGTCAACTGAATTTCCGTTTGTGAACGAATCAGTTCCATGGAACGTCAGTACTAAAACAAATCTCTCCCCACTCCCCCTCCCCCCCCAAAAAAAAAACAACAACAACAATAAAGAACTAAAACAAACCATGTGTGGGAAAAACACCGCCGTGCAGTTGTCTCTGTCATGCAACGTCTGTCTTCCATCACCAAGGCCGTTTTGGAACGCTTGCTCTAAAAGCACATTTTACTGCCATCTCCCACTTACTCTTCGTGCAAATGGTAACGGCCACCGAAACTCCGTTACCATGGCCCGGGCTAAGTGCTATGTTTGAATTGAGGGAAACGAAGTCACACAATCTGCTGTTTAAATGTCTACTTTGTATGCCGAAACTCAAGCTGCTGAGCACATCCACGACGTCGAACTCTAATTTGAAAAAGCACATTAAGGTAAGTTATTTTTAATGTCACTTACTTTTTCTGCTGAAATGTCGTGGTTAAATTTTTTTAGCCAAAAGAACTCACCTTACTTTTGAGATCATTTTGTTAGTCGCATAGCGTTTCAGATACATCTCACTATGCTCAATAATGTAAGCTAGAGAAAATTCTCCAAAAACGGCTTAATTCAGTTTACTTCCGTTTGTCAGAAGAAGTGTAAATCAATCAGTGTAGTTATATATAAATAGGCCTATTTGATATTTTTTGCTAGTTATTTAAAACGTGTCTTTTTTATACTAATTCGGGATGCTGTTTATTTAGTTAATATTTCGTTGTACCACACCACTGATAACTAACAATTAACAGCAATGTCGCATCAGCCCTTTTTTTCACTCTTTTTATTTGCAGACGCTATCAGAGTTCGAGGTACTTTCAAAGAAACGAAAGACCAAAACTACAACCCACTGTCTCGAGGCGCCCTTGCTGAAGCAGATGAGGATCGACCGTATGCATCAAGTTCCCGTTTCTCAAGAACGGTTCGACAATTCTGTGGAAACGTTTGTGAATGAGACGCTACACTCATATACTCGCAGCTGTCATATACTAACAGTGAAACACAATGTAAGGACAAACTAACGCAAAAATAACATCCATCATTCATGCCAAGTAAGACACCGGTATTTCGCTACATCTGCCAAATGGTAACGGAGCTCTGTAACGCGTTAGCTTTTTTCCAAGCTAACGAGTAATACTATTTTGTTACTTATTTTTGGTGACGGACACAACACTGCACAGTCGCACGCCACAAACACACATAGATCGGGTCAAATAAACGCAGTGATGCATACATCGAAACGTGGAGGAAAAAAAAAAAGAAAGCGCAACATCGTACGTGAGCAGAGCGAAACGTGCTTTCAACCTTACTTATACCCATGTACCGAAACGCGTACGCTTGGACAAGCGGACATACGAAAGCAAGTGGGAGGGAGTGTGGGCTGTTTGGGGCAGCATATATAAAAAACAAAAAGGCTGCATTATTTGTTGAATTTTGTTTTCAGGTGGTCAAGCTCGCATTTCCGTATATAGCCATAGGAAATACATACAATGAATATCGAGGAAGTGGTTATATCTCTAGAAGAGAGGCGTTATGTTGTACACTCTAAAAAAAGCCCGTGCGTTTACTTTCCCGCACAGCACTCGGAGATCCAATCACCTCAACTTACGGAGGCAGCTCAGCGGATGACGATGCCGAAACATATGTTTAGACCAAAAAACGCAGTCTGAGTTGTGACATTAAGCGATGCAAGCATGACGTTTTGCATTGCTTAATGTCACAACTAAGACTGCGTTTTTTGGCCTAAACATATGATTCGGCATCGTCATTCGCTGAGCTGCCTTCGTAGGTTGCGGTGATTGGCTCTCCGAGCGTTGTGCGGGAAAGTAGACGCTTGCTTTTTTTAGAGTGTATTGCGACTGCAAGAAGGAGCCCTTTCAGCGTGCACGTATGCAGATAGAGCAAGAAAATTGCGCGGGAATGTTTTTTTATTGTTTTTTGTCTTATAATAATACAAAAAACTAATCTTCTCTATTATTTTCATCTTTGCGCAATCGCCCAACAAGAATCTGTTAATCAGGAATCAAATACCAGATTGAAACAAAGAAGAAATTGTAATGTTCCAACTGTCTTCCATTTTTTGCATTTATAATATCGTGATGAATAAAATTTAATGAAAACTTTAATATGAGCAGACTCCAATCTTAATAAGACATCTTCGATCTTATATTTAGCTTTTTGTATAAAATAACGCTTTAATCGGGCCCGCTGTATAAACAAACATTCTCAAACCAAATTAGTCAATCGAAAAGGCGCGCATCCAGAAAATTGTACGAGCACCAAACACGCGACTTTTTTGCGACTTTTATGTTTTTTTTTTCTCGATGACTACCTGCTTCGTGACTAAGTTTTCACAACACGTGCCAAACAATCTTGCACGAAAACGAACGCGCAATCATCTTTGACGTTTATTTCAAGAATAAAATTAAACAAACGCCGGTTTAAGATGCCCCCCCCCCCCCCCAAACCTGGGACGGCAGCGTTGAAATAGCGCACAAAACGTGTCCCACTGAGCGGGCACAAGCGCAGCATCTGTTACTGTACTTCCCAGCAATTAAGGTCGCCCATCGGGGCAACACGTTCGTTGAGCCCGACAGCTCAAGCAGCCGGAAACTGTGGCATGCCGCGACGGTCGGCCTCTGCCCCGACAATCAAGTGAATTCTTGTTTGATAGGAAACTTTGTTATTACACGTCCGACAAAGCATGACTTCCTCCGTGCAGTGTACATCTGAAGTTAATTAGGAATTACCACCGTACGCACCCTTCCCCCTCGAAGTGTAAGCAGAAATGATGGCGTCTTGAGGGCTAATTAAGCGCACACGTTTAAATATTTGCATAGCTCCGTTGTACTGTTTTCAGATGGGAGATGTAAGGCCGGATTCTTTTTTTTTCATTGCCAATAGTAGAAGTATTGGGATCTCACTTCGCGTCCTGAGTTCCTTGTAGGAACTGTCCAGGAGATTAATCGAATCGCAAAGGAAGCTGTGCGCATCTTCTACTTTTACGGATGGTGCGCAAACATGAATGTCCTTGCATCACAATTGCCCATTAAAATTCATCTTCTCATACGTTAAAAGCCTTATCACAAGATAATAATGTAATGTTGTTGAGACTGGATGCCTCAAGAAATAACCATTACAATATTGACTCGTGCTTCGAAATGTCCTTTATTTTAGTGTGCTATGAAACACATTTCTTAGAGCAGGGCCTTGTGGCGCTATAATTTTTACGAAGAAGATGTATGAAGCCTTTACTACATATCTAAGAAATATAAAAACGGGAAGCTTTACAAATAACACGTGGCAACTACAATGTTCTGAATATACATTTTCGTCCTATGGTATCCTAAATCCCGGTAAACAAAGGTTAGCGGCTCAAGCCTAGAGTTAGACTTTGCTAGATTTTGGTTACGGCTTAGAAAGTTACTACCCTGGAATTTATTTTACAAAAGAAACAATTTTAATTTTTATTTACAGCTTTTAGCAGAAATATAACTTTTGCTTATTTGTCAGAAAGACTCATATGAATTATGCATGTAAACGAGTTAATATTTAAAGCTGACATCAAATACTTCATGGAAATAGTTAACTCATTTGCAATGGAGAACCCAGTCTAAACACTTGGAATCCTTATATGTTCCATCTTCTTTAAGTATACTTTCATTAATCATGAGACTAAAACAAGTATGCTGTGCTCTGCAAACTAGATTTTAATAGTGATTGATAAAAAAATTATTATTCATACTATTATTATAGATATTTAAGATATAAGAATGGCAGAATAAAGGTGGCTATTGTGCGATTGCATTAACCAATTAAAATAGTGAAACGCGTTAATATGAAGTTACCTGTTTTACTAGTACTTACTAGATAAAAACCAAGATAAATACAATTTTGCTAACAGCAGAAGCAAACATTGCGTGCTCTGCTTTGTAACCTTCACTAATACCTTAATACGTACATTGCATTGCTTTAGCATAAATTTGAAAGTAGCGATATTTGTTTTAGTTCTTCGTTATATAATTCCAAACATGAGTTTGTTGAGATGTCCTCTAATCTTTGCTTTGCAAACGCCAAGTCGCAACAAAAATGACGTCATCCCTTGAGATAGGTATTGTTAATCTAAAACTGAACTGTACAATATTTGATTAGTGTATAGCTTAAAATGTGTGTCTAGATGAAATTACACGTCAAGGGCGATTCACAAATCAAAACGAATTAAACTCCGCAGGCCTAGGCAATATTAAGACACGTCAATGTCCGATATTTTTTTTATTCAAACCTTTTATAGTCTCGTTGCTTTCAATTCTTGATTTATGATTCATTTATTACATGGCCGTGTTCTTTTCTGGGTCAGGACTAGTGGCACCATCTGTTCAAATAAGCGTGCAAATGTCGTTCATCATTCGAATAAATTTAAATAATTCGCCTTTTTTGCGATAGCTAGTTCAGTGTTTATACATATTTATATATTCCTAAAATGTGCCGTTAGCCTATTCGATCAAAATGTTTAATAACTGCTAAAATTTCTTTTACTCGCCTCTCTTCAGGCCACCATTCAGATATTCTTACGAGAAAACCATAAAATTGGAAGATGATATTCCGCATCCAATATTCTGGTCTGGCAGATGATATTGAGATGGGGAAGTGCATATCGAACCATAAGAAGCTGCTGACACAGGTGGGGTGAATATCTGCTTCCAGTCCACCGCTTAACTCACCGGTTCGCTGTCTCAGAATGCGTTGTTTATTTTTGTGCCCTGGCATGCTGTTTTTTTTCTAAAATCATAGGAGCCTTACCGTCTTATCTGATGGCAGCATTTTGTAGTCACCGCATTTGTTCTTCCACAGTTCAGCTGAGTCAATCGCATAGCCTCAGTTCTCAAAGGGATGAAGACCGCAGTTGTAAAACAAATGTGCAAGATCACTTGCAACTACAAGCATACAGCGTTAGGTTAACACGCATGTCAAAATATTCAGGGAGATTGCGCGTTGATTGGTTCTGCGCGAATTCGGGCAGAACTACGCTGTTGTCTAATTAAGCGGTTATCTGCATATATGGTATGATATGAAATATCATATCATACATAATTAAAATAACTGCGGGTCGCCACGTGTCATTCTGCCGCTAAATTTAGCGGGTAAACCTAGTTTGTGTGTAGGTCACGTGACATCAAGCCATGTGACGTCATTTTTCCCACTATATTTAGCGGAAAAACTCGATTAGTGTTTGAATCGTATAACGCGAAGTTTCCCGCTAGTTCTACAAAGAAACTGAATTTGTGTATGGGTCAGGTGAGGTGATGTACTGTGGCATCATTTTCCCCTCTAAATTTTGTGGGGAAACCGAATTGGTCGAGATAACGAGACATCAACTTTCCTGCTAAATATAGAGGGGAAACTGAGTTTGTGTATAGGTCACGTGACATCAAGTCATATAACGTAATCTTCCCCGCTAAATCTGCGGGGATAATAAACGGCCAGAAACATATTTCAAAGGGACCTGAAGATCCCAAGAAAGCAAATTGCTTTAATATCGCTTTAATAATCACTTTAACAAAATCACACCAGAGAAAATCGCGCATGAGAAAATTGTTGTACATGTATATAAACGTTTGGGTCTGTAGATCTCGGCGCATGTGTTTATGCATAGAGACTCCTACCACGATTTGTTATGAGAAATACCATTGTTTTTCTCTAAGGCAACGCTATCCCTCATGCCAGTCAATAGGAGTGGGGCGCTATTCGCGATAGAATACTTCTGTGGTGGAGACCTTACTGCGATAGTCACCAAGGATTGACGTTTGTCAACAAAATTTGTTAAATTTAACATTCAAAACATCACGCGCCACGTTTCGCGCACGGCGGTGCCCTACATTTGGCGGACCATCATTCGCCACATGATTCTTTATTTCTGTCTTTCTTTTGTGACACCTTTATCGTAACTCTGGATAGTGCCAAGTCATCCCATATAACGTATGTATTGTACGTTAAAGCGTAAAATACAGCTTTTCTAAACTACACCGACTAATACGCGCAAAGAGGTAGAACGAAAGACACATATCTCCTTGGGCAGCGGTCCTTACAATTATAAAACATTGATTCTTCCTTTATGCTAATACAAAAACGTTGTTATGATGAACAGTGAATTATTAAGGCACCTACTTAGACAAAACATTAAACGGTAGCACAGGAAGAGTTACCACTCAGATTCACACCGTCTTTTCTTTAATTTTAAATTTAACAAGGCTAAATACACGTGACAATTCCATAGAGGTCAGATTTTACTTGGCATGCTTATTCAAACAGGCTTTTAAGCCATTATATTGATTTTTAAAAAACACTTGTGTTCGCAGTAGTGCCTCTAAAATTTATTACGGAATCGATTGGTATAAAAATAATTAGTGTAGGATAATCCGTTTCGGATCTACAGCGATATTTCCGAAAGCAAGTTTTCGGTCTCAAGTTTCAACTATTTTTATGTGTTTTGCATTTTGTTCTCCTCCCGCTAGATGGCGGTCTCTGTCCGCAAGGACGAGAGATCAAGTAGTTTCTCCGTGTTGCATGGTGCACGCATTTGTCTTGTATTCATACGCGATCTTCTTTCGCGCGGGCGAGAGCGAGAGCTGGTGACGGGCAGTTCAACGCAGCTGCGCTTCGCGTTTGGTGCGTTCGAATTTGTGTCGCTCGTAAGTGTTGCGTTCGCCTCTGGCGTCATGGGTCGAAAGCAAGCTCCCTATGGCAAGCGAAAGCTTCTGAAGTCCCACATTGAGAATACTCGTAAGCGACCGTCTGTGGAAGCTTCGCACGTTGAGGTTTCTGGTGAAATCGAACCATCGTGTTCCAACCCGGATGGTTTTGTTTGCGAGATTACCGAAGGTGGTCCTCAAGCCGCAACCGTTCGAGGCTCGCCGTCCACGCTCCTCGACGAAGGGTTCCCGGTATGTCCCATGGCGGCGGTGGTCGGTTAAAAAGACATAAATTTGTAAATATTTGCGAACAAAAACAACAAATAAAGCTCATTTTTCTTATTTCATGTTTGTTTGTTTTCGTACGTTTGAACGCCACTAACGCTGCTATCCCGTTTTAGCTAACTCTTCGCTCTTTTTGTCGCATGTTTAGTGTTTTTATAGAATGCCGCTATCAGAATATCACAGCATATTTTTATTGTTGGTGCCACGTGACCTAGGGGACACTCTAGCCATAGCTATTCGATATGTCCTTCGAGCCAAAATGTCCACTATTGGACGTTCTAACTGGTTGGAAAATACGCTTTGTTTGTTCGTTGAATATTGTGATCTGGAATCCTGGCCTGACTCAACAACTCATGCATAAACCGTTTATTTAAAGTTTTTTTTTTTTTTTTTAAGAACATTTGGTTTGTGTCGCAAGATATTTTGTTTTAGCTCCCGAGAGAGTACGCAAGCTCTGTCTCTCGCGCCCGACAGTGGATGAAACCGCCACGTACGATGGCATCGTTTGTACACTCATAACTTCTATAACACCGAGCCGCCTCGTATCCTTTTGTTTTCCTTTCATTGTACTAATTTCTTTCAGCGCATTACGGCTGTTACGACGCCAAGTCCGTCTGCACTCTCGAATTTGAACTTAGGCTCAGACCAGGGACGGACCAGTTTAAATCAGGAAAATATAATTAACACTGTAGCAAAGTAAATCTATCATATCGATCGGAATTACGATTGGACACATTCCATTTGAACACGTACTGTGCACAGAGAATGCAATAACGAGTCAGCGTGCAAAACGCCGCCACACAACGCTACCATAACATCTCAGCGATTTTTGCAAAGCACCGAGTACGGAAAAGAGAAACGAAGCAAATTTATCTGAAGACCGCACACTCCGTAGGTGCAGTCTACCTAAGGTTATCAATAGACTCGACCATGTCATTTGTCGAAACAGATAAGACATTGGCAAAAATGGTTAGACTGAATAGGTGAATCTAACGGGCGCAATTACCAACCGACGGTCGCACGCCTTCAATATCATTTCCATTTGTCACAGCGCAGCTTGGACACAATTTGGGGAGCAACACATGTTTACGTCGCCGCCAAGGTCTTCATTCAAAGTGTAGTGCAGACCAAAATAAAATGCTAACATGACTCTCAATCGCTCACCGCAAAGTATACGATTTCGAAAAGGCGGTACTGTACGTCACTTGAAATAAAAACCCAAGTTATAAAAACGAGCGTCGTAAAAAAGGGGACCGACATTTTTATTCCTACCTCCGAACAGAAACGAGCGCCACCCACTGCATCACACAGCGCAGAGGCCGGACTCGGCCACACTGAGCTGACTGACAAGAGACATACCAAGCGCGCGCGAGGGAGGGAGGGAGGGAGAAACTTCCTCCGCCGGAGAACAGCGTCACACGACACGTTTCCGGGATCTATTTCACGCAGCGGCCAACGCGGGCCTTTTCACACTTCGATACTGGCGCCATCTAGAATTCGCGCGTTCAACCACGTCGCGAACCGCGCGCCATCTGGTGTCTGAAACGGACGAATAAATAGAGGTACCGCGCCCTCTTCTGACCAACGCTATGCGGGCAGAGACGCAGGGAGAGGAGAAGGCGAGAGGACGCGAGGACGCCAGATCGACAAGCTCTGGTTGGAATCAATTGTGGGTAGACTCAATGGACCTTTTCCACATACCGACGGCACCAGGCGGTGGCTACACGAACTAAATATCGAGGAAGTGACCCACCTGCGCTACCAATCGATAATGAGAGCTACGCTACCAGTTTCTTCGCTCTCTGAGCTGCGGCGCGTGCCTAACGTGACTTTAAAGAGAGGCATCCGTGGCGTCCACCCAAACGTCGTGTTTTTCCTTCCGTCCACTTTCTTTTTTTGTGTAACACAATTATATATATGCTGCAATTACGTGTTCTACTCGCTGATTCAGTCTCCTTCCGAATTTCCTCGATTTTTCGTTCAGACTTCCGCCGCTTGGCATCGGGCGCTCGCGCGTGCGCAGAACGCTTCTCGCAAAAGGTCCATTAAAGCTAGCTAGCTGCCTTTCTCTCCACTGCACTCGTCGAACGCGTTTCAACGCGGAACGCAGGCGTCCGGCGTCCGAACGCGTCCATTCGAACGCGTTCGACGAGTGCCGTGGAGACAAAGGAAGCTATTTTTACGCCTACCCAAATCCTGGCCTTTTAAACCAGGTTTTTTTTGTTACTCTAAAAAAAACTTGGTCGTAAAAGAACTTTTAAGAGTTCTTCGGCTGGTTCATATTTTTCACCCTAAAAGGTTATTTTAGGCATCCCCTAAGAGGGTTCGTCGTGAAAAACCTATAATGGGTCCTTCTAAGCTCATATTTTGAGGCGGAAATCCTTAGTGAAAAACACGTTTTTTTAGCTATTTTTTTGATAACACAGTGCTTTACGAAGAACCGTTAAAAGGTGCTTTTAGGTGCTTTTTTAGAAAACGGTTCTTTATCAATTGAACCTTTGAGAGGGTCTTAGCATCCCTTTTTTCCAATAAATCAGTTCACTGTAAAGATCCTTTTTGGATTCTTCTAAGATCTTTTTAGGAAAAGCGGTTCTTCATAAATAACGGTTTTTTCTCAAATCTACCGATAGCAATTCAAAAAAATAATTGCAAGCAGGGAAAGTACGCAGACGAGCTTTTCTTTATTTGTCCCAGTCTCAGGTATTGTTTCAATGCAGTAACACAGCCGGATCATCTTTCCCGACTGATCGGAAGTCGGAACTGCTCTTGCGGCTAGGACGTTAATACGTTTTGCGGTACCGCGGTACGAACTTTGCATCACACGATGGCCATGCCACTGAACTCCAAGGTTGCCATCTTCTCGAGCCGGTAATTTAAGTTCCAACGTAACCCCCCCCCCCCCAAAAAAAAAAAAAAAAGAAAAAAAAAAGGCGTGATATAGTATCGAAAAGGTATCGAAAACAAATTATACCTCATAATTCAGGGACAGTTTCTGCGCTAAAAATAGTCGTAAACGTTAAATCGAGAAAAAGTACGGCAGTTACCCTTGAAACTAACAAAGTTGTCCTGCCAACAACTGCATACGTTGTTAAGAATGGAACCTTCGGCCACCTTTTTCGAGTTTCAACGCTGCGGAAACGAGTCCCGAAACGAGTCCCGACGTGTTCTGGACTGTCGCATACCTGTCGAAGTCTGCCCGAAACGAGTCCCGACGTGTTCAAGACCGTCGCCCAGCTGTCGTGGTCTGCCCGAAACGAGTCTCAACGCGTCCGTGACGTCAACGGGACGTGTGTGTGTGTGCATGTGGGTTCGTGCGCTCCGGAAGGGGAGAGAGGCCTGGCCTAACTGCGGAGAACCATGGCTATGACGCATTTCTGGCTACGACGCGGCGGACTTTTCTGCTACGCACTTGGCGGTCGCACCTGCTGCCCTGGCGGAGAGTGAGGGAGAAAACGGACCCCTATATAAGGCGGGGCGTGAGGCTGCTGAGTTGTTCTCTTGGATTTGACGACTGTATCGCTACCATGTAATTAAACCGTTCGTTACGTTACCAATTCTCCCACCTCCACTGGACCCCTGGGTTCTTCACTTCGGGGAATGGTCGTCGTCACGAGCCAGGAAGCCTCCGGACGTGCGGCCTAAGCCCCGCCTCGAACAACTGGTTGGCAGCGGTTGGGATCGGACCATGCGACATCGTGCTACATCTGTGGGTGAGCGTTTGGACTTTGCTTTGAGATTCGCCAGGCTTCAGATTATGGGTAATTAATTTTGAACTGCTGGGAATCCTTAGTGTTTGACTCGTGCGCTAGGTTTGTGTACAACCTCGCGACAAGTTTTATTGCAAAGCCAAAGCTAAATAGCAGCGATCATGGATCTGATGAGGTTACTGAGAACAGATTTACTCTGTTTATGTGAAGAATTGGGTGTGGAGGTGGAGCAAAAGATGAAGAAATCTGAGATCAGTAAAGCGATTTCAGAGAGCGCGGAAGCAGAGGAAATTCAAATTGCGTGGGAACTGCTTCAGAACGCTAAGAGTGAAGCTGCAGCAAGAGAGGAACAGGCTGCAGCGAGAGAGGAACGAGCGCAAGCTGCGGCGACAGAGGAGCGAGCGCTGAAAAGGCTAGAGCTCGAAATTGAACAACAGCGATTAAACTCGCAGAACAGTAGAGTTGGGGCTCCGGTACAAGCAAGTGAGACCGAGTCGTATCAAATGAAGAAGCTCATGCAGCCGTTTAAAGTTGGGGAAGACGTGGGCCTATTCTTAGTTAACTTTGAGAGGACATGTGAGAAGTTGAGCTTCGCCCCAGAAACGTGGCCGCAACGGCTTTTGACTCTTTTGCCCTGTGAGGCTGCAGAGGTTGTCGCGCGCCTCAGTGCTGGAGACGCGGACGACTACGACAAGGTGAAGTCCAGCCTTTTGAAGCGGTACCGCCTTTCTGCCGAGGCCTTCCGTCAAAGGTTTAGAAACGCATCCAAAAAGAGCAGCGAGGGCTACTCGGGATTCGCGTACGGGCTTAAAACCAACCTGATAGAATGGTTGAAGAGCGAGGAAGTGTACGAAAGCCGAGACAAGGTAGTCGAGTGTGTGTGCCTCGAACAGTTCTTTCGTAGCATTCCGCAGTCAGTCAAGCTCTGGGTGCAGGACAGGGTGGGAGTCGACTCTGTCGAAAGGGCCGCTGAGCTAGCCGAAGAGTACGCAACGCGTAGAAAGCTGAGCGGAGAGGAAAGCGAATCCGGCCGAAGCGATCAGCGCAAGACCTTCCGACAGGGAAATGACTCGCGAGAAAACGGGCCCGAGAAGCCCGAAGCAGGACAAAAGGTCCCAGACAAGAGCGCAGAACACTTGAACGGAGACGAGGCGCGGAAAAGCCCAACCTCGTAGCACTAGAAAGCGTACGCCGTCCCAACGCGCCGGCGGAAAGGGCGGAGGAAGACGGGATCAGTGAAAGATCTCTCGTAGCTCCGGTGTCACGTAACTTTGGTCCTCTGCTACGAGTAGACAGAGTGTCTTTGACAGTCGAGCAGAAGAGCGACCCTAGTGTGTCAGCGTTTCGCGGTACAGCTCAGGAGATTGCTAGGACCAATGTGACGGGGCAAGAAAAAGGCGGATTGTTTTATCGGCGCTATAAGGACCGCATTTTCACGTCTAGAAATCACGTGAAAATCGATCACTATGACTTCAGCGTAAAAAAAAGGAAAGGCAAATTTAACGGCAATGCCGATGGGTTGAGCAGATTTTTCTGACATCACGAAAAATAGTAGGGATGATCTCAGAGGTCTTCGTCATCCACGGGAATGAGGATCTAAGTGGGGGCACTTCGTTGAAACCCCAAAATGACCTCACAAATTGCGAAAAGTTTTTGTCTTTTGTCTTTTGTTCTTAGTGACCTCGTTGGAAAAATGAGTTTTTTGGCGACAGGGGGTCTCGATACCCGGAATTGTACCAAATTTTGGTAATCCGTAATCCAGTCTGGCGGGTCTTTGGCGAATTCCGAGCGTTTGACTGCGGTGTGGCGTGGTGTTGTGGGGGACGTTTCCGCTGATGCCTCCGTTGTGAGAGGTTTGGGAGTTTGTTTGGTGCTTGCAGCGTCTTCTCAAGGCCTACTCCAAGCCCACCTCTTCAGGCCAGTGATTGTACCACCGGCCATTCGAGGTTTCCCTGGCCCCGGAGGGGCTGTTAAGAATGGAACCTTCGGCAACCTTTTTCGAGTTTCAACGCTGCGGAAACGAGTCCCGAAACGAGTCCCAACGTGTTATGGACTGTCGCCCACCTGTCGAAGTCTGCCCGAAACGAGTCCCGACGTGTTCAAGACCGTCGCCCAGCTGTCGTGGTCTGCCCGAAACGAGTCTCAACGCGTCCGTGACGTCAACGGGACGTGTGTGTGTGTGCGTGTGGGTTCGTGCGCTCCGGAAGGGGAGAGAGGCCTGGCCTAACTGCGGAGAACCATGGCAATGACGCATTTCTGGCTACGACGCGGCGGACTTTTCTGCTACGCACTTGGCGGTCGCACCTGCTGCCCTGGCGGAGAGTGAGGGAGAAAACGGACCCCTATATAAGGCGGGGCGTGAGGCTGCTGAGTAGTTCTCTTGGATTTGACGACTGTATCGCTACATTGTAATTAAACCGTTCGTTACGTTACCAATTCTCCCACCTCCACTGGACCCCTGGGTTCTTCACTTCGGGGAATGGTCGTCGTCAAAGGCCAGGAAGCCTCCGGACGTGCGGCCTAAGCCCCGCCTCGAACAACGTACAATAAAAAGTCTCCGTTCGTTTTTTTTTTCGGCTTTTAACTTTGAGCAGAAGGCAATTTTTGCGAATACACTAACCTCGTCGGAGGAAACGTTATTCGGCATCCGCATTTCACCAGGAGTTGTAAAGGTCCTTTCTGAGGCAGTTGGACAACTCTACCCGGCAACACGAGATCGTGTTGCCGGCGACCCTGTCACATCGCGATAGCGACAACAGTCTGGCAACATATTGCTGCCGCCCGGCAACCGTGTTGATCGATTTGTTGTCCGACCACCCTGTCACACCGCGCTGACGGCGGTGACAACACGGGGAACACTCCGCCATCTTGATTGTTTACCTTCGTTCGTGTGCGTATAGTCGCTAAAAATGTGACTCTACAGAGTGCTAGTGCTTTCGAAGGGCCGGGAATGACCACAGGACGGCACCAACCAGTGACTGTGATTAGAAAGCTTGACACGGGGAGTATTTTCCAAATTTTATTTTATCAAAATGTTCTTCATTCGCTGAAAAAGCGCATAGCCCTAACCAACGTTATTAAACCACTCAGTTGGGAAACTGCCATAGAGACTGCTTTCAAAAAGTGGCCCCGATTTGTCCTCGAGCACCGAGCTAATGACGAACACAACGCCACCATTTCTCCCGCAGCGGCTGTTCGAGGAACAGCACGTTACTTCTATTTTTGGCTTTAATCGGTCATTTTGACGCCGAAA
The DNA here is from genome assembly GCA_013358835.2 of Ixodes persulcatus. Lineage (NCBI taxonomy): Eukaryota > Metazoa > Arthropoda > Arachnida > Ixodida > Ixodidae > Ixodes > Ixodes persulcatus. Next base: position 702,536 of record JABSTQ010010718.1, read on the forward strand.
CAGATACATTGGAAGAGGTTACAGGGGTGCCACCCCCATCTCCCCAGCGGACGCACCGCGTCTTACTGCTGAAGTTAAAATGCACCTAGGTCGGGACGCGCTACCTGAAAGCACCGCTGAGGCATGGTTGTATAAAAGCAATATTAATTGTGCCGCAAAACCTTGCAAACTAAAGATTTTAAAAACATCACGCGCCCTTCATTTTGCACTAAACTCCAATAAATTTTATACAAAAAGAGTCTTTTCCGTTTGTTTTTACGCAAAAACAGACTTTCTAAAAGCTCAAAGTAACCACAATACAGACAAATGATAAAGGGTGGCGCTGTTGTCGCATTTAGCTCGGTCTCGGCGGACGCCAGCGGCCCAGGTTTCGACGGCGAGTTTCCCAACTGAGTGTTTTAGTAACGTTGGCCTAACTGAGGAAAGTGAGATCGCTGATATATAGGGTGGTTCAAGTCACCAGACTCGATCTAAAATGGACCGTAAAAGTTGACGCCTCCGCGTAGCAATCTAAAATTTTCTTCAAATGTGCATTTCACAGGTCGGTTTTTTCTTGAAAAATTACAAAGCGTAGTTCTCTTTTAGTAAAAAATAGAGCCAAGAAACTCGCCAGGGTCTACGGCGGGTGGCGACCCAGATGACCAAGTCCAATAGCGGGTGTGTTTGGCGTTCGTATTGATAGATGGCGTCGGGAGCAGCGTCTGAAGGTGCAGCCGACCAGCGAAAGATAGCAGACGACACGCAGACGAGATCCGTTGGCAGAAAAAGCGCCGCCGTTATGCAGACGCGTTTTTTTTTACTTTAAGTTTTGCTTTTATTGTTCGCATTTATTTTTTAACCGAAGGTACATTTCAAAAAGATTATATTCATTTTAATAAACCACGGTGGTCGCGAGCCATCGCGATAGGAGGTAGCGCCATCTATAAATAGGAACGCAAAACACCCCCCGCTACTGGACCCCTGTCGTCTGCGTTACTGCCCGCTGTAGACCCTGGCAAGTTCCTTGGCCTTATTTGTTACAGAAAGAGAGCTACGCTTTGTAATTTTACAAGAAAAAACCGACCTGTGAATTACACCTTTGATGAAAAGTTTAGATTGCTACGTGCAGGCGTCGATTTTTACGGTCCATTTTAGATCGAGCCTGGTTACTTGAACCACCCTATATATTTAGGATTTACGCCCCCTCGGTATTAAGTCTTTCTGTCGGGTTCCTTCTTTCACACAACTCCTATTTCTACTGTAAAATTGAGTTAGCACCGGCTGTACCCCAAAGCGTGTTTTTGAGCGTGGTGTTGAGCTGAAGTGAGAATGCTTAAAAACTCCAAAACCGACACGATCGGCCTTCATAACAATCGATGGAATAAGTATTTTTTAAAGCTGTCTATTTGCCTACCGCCTGCTTTCTGATCACTTCATTCCCCAACACGTCCTAGGTATTTCTGAAACAAATCAAGTGTGCGGTAGTGGCTGTTTCCTATGGTCGATAACAGGTGAAGAACCAAGAGGAAACTCTTCTTACCCGTTTCTACTTTAGCAGAGCGAACGGTGGTGAGGAGGTCGCCTCCTCTCCAGCGTTCGTTCTACTAAAGTGGAAAGAGGTGGGAGGAGCTTTCACTTTGTTCTTGACCTGTCACCGACTACAGTTCCAAGCATCAGCAATCATTATCAGAGTGGTCGTTTTAATGCTTCGATTTTTTATTCTTTGGATTCCTGGATTATTGTTACACTCATGTCTCGTTACCATAGACCCTTTTAATATGGATACCCCGCTATATGGGCACCATTTTGCGGGGCGAATTGGAAAAATACGTGCAATTTTGTTTTGTTAATATGGACAACTTACATTATAAACGACTTTTGGGGGGGACGGAGGCGTCCATTTTAACGAGACATCACTGTGTTAGACGTAATCAGCGGTTGAGCAGGCAGGCCATTTGATTTCACTTGCAGTGATGTGGGCTGCTATCTCGGCAGTTCTAATTTCAACACCAGTTTGAACGTTCACGACCGTAGCTGTGACCATTTCGACAATCGCTTTCCGTAATTACGCAGTAAAAACATTCATCGAATGATTTTAGCTGCACGCCAGCCTTTATTATTGTCAAATTACGTTTTCCAAGCCTTTATTCGAGTAAGGCGCTATTGATAGGGGACTAGCTCTGCCATCGAAGCTATGTGTGTTGTGTTGCCGGCCAGAAATTCGCTCAGCCAGCGATCACGGTGTCACGCCGGGGAGGTACGCGGAGCCAGTAGAGACAAGAAGGCCAGTGGAGGATGAGAATAAATGAATATATTTACAAAAGAGGAGGAAAGGAAAGGAAAAAGATAACTAGAAGTAGTGCATAAGTAAGTCCCCGTCTCAGTGATAAGTCCCCAGTCGAGCCACTCACAGACACTTGCTCGTGGTTGGGGTGGTTGGGGCTCAGCGCTCGGATGCCGGACTGGCGGAACGATGTCCCAGGCTGAGTCCAGTTCCTCGGCGCGTAGCCCAGGCTTGCTCGGTGCGTCGCCGAGCGCTCGTTCCTTGGCTCGGTGCGTCGGCGAGACCTCGTTCCTTGCTCGGTGCGTCGCCGAGACCTCGTTCCTTGGCTCGGTGCGTCGCCGAGACCTCGTTCCTTGGCTCGGTGCGTCGCCGAGACCGGAAGCTTCAGCCGATTCCAAAGGATCCCGACCGCTTCTCTCCCTCGAGCCCCGTTGCTTCTCTTCTTCTTCTTTCCTTATAGTGGCCCACCCGTGACACTGCCTCCCCACTTTTGAGAAGATCGCCTTGAGATCTTCTATCTTCCTGGCGTCTTCAGTTGGCTCCGCTTGATGCCGTGGAACGGCGCGCGCCTCGCATGCGCTCTGGCCGTTTTAATTCACTGCAGCATTGCTTACTGGCACCACCTGGTTCTCTGTTCAAGTTTCCATGAGCCACACGACGACAACTTCATGCCACAGAGATTAACTTTCCGGTTGAGTCACACACACACAAACACAATGTATATCAAAAAAAAAAAAAAAAAGGAACCCCGACCCTGTCATGTTACAAATATTAGCCTACACAACAAAAAAAAAAAAAACCCCAATGCGTCTACACAGCCCAAGAACCTTTTCGAAACCCTGGTTTTCGTCTTAAATTCGACTTAAAAAGCCTGAGCCGACGTTATCACACCCCTTGAAATACTCCACATAAAAATCGTAATCTTGCATGCAGCTTCATGCTTCACCACTCCCGCTCTTCGTCCCATTTCACGCTATTGTCAAGATGTATCTTTTTCCGGAGCTTGATTTCGGGGTGATGGGGCCGATGAGGTCACTGGCCATCTTTTGAAATGGCATCGCAATCGTCGGCATGGTCCCTAAGGGCGGTTTGCCCACTCTTCCGTTTTGCACCATTCTCTGGCAGATGGCGCACGAGCGAACATATCTTTTAACGTCACTTTGCATTCCGGGCCAGAAGAATTCATCTGCCACTAGCCCCACGATGTTACTTACTCCCTGGTGCCCTGGCATCAAACAACCATGAGCCATCGCCATCACCGCTTGCCTGAAGCTTTTTGGAAGCACCAACTGCTCCGTTCTTCTACCCGAGCAGTACGTACAATCTCTGTACAACACCCCGCTTCTCATAAAGAATGCATACTTCGTCCTTCCTCTATGCTTTTTGACGATCTTTCCGACGCTGTCGAAGCATTTACTTAGAGTTGAATCATTTTTCTGCGCTCCTCGCAACTCCTCTGCGGTGGTATGCAAGGGTGAAACTTGTGGTATTCTTAAATTGGGAGGCGGTGGTAGCGATTGATTCCTACCCGTCTTGGCCTGCACCGCTCCTGAGGTGTCTAATGACTTTGCTTCGCCATCTCCCGACAAATTCGCTTGTCTGGATGTTACCTGGGTTTGTTTCGAATGATCCACTCTAATTCCGTTTTCTCCCTCATCAAGAGATTTGGACAGTATTACCCCAGTTTGACTCGATTTTTTGTCTGAGTCCCAATTTGGATCTGGATCGTCTCGTATCGGCGGTACATTGCCCAACACAAGATCGTAAAGAGGATCCCTCACGCATTTTGCGAGTAGTTTTCCCGTGAAATATGGCGTGCGGACCATAATCTCAGCTTCCGGAAGATATCTTATCGTCTTGTTCAGGAGACACACCGGATTCAGCGTTCCTGTCAACGCTTCTTTTGGGACCAACTCTTGGCGAACTATTACCGTGTTGCAGCCAGTGTCTCTCAATACAGATGCTCTGCGGCCACCCACATATCCCTCCACAACTGGCAAATTCTCACTTAGAAATCTCGGAGGGTGTCCCACTACCGTATTGACAACGGGTATTTTCTCCTCATTCCTGAGCGTAACAAAACCGTCATCGATATCGGTTGACTTCTTTTCCCGTGGATCAGCCCACAAGCATGGCGCTTGATGTCTCTCGCTTGACTTGGACGTACAGCCTTCGGCCCGGTGCCTAGTCCTACCGCAGTTCCAACACTTCGGGGCTTGAAGCATTGGCGGACAATTGCGGCAGTTTTCAGCTTTATGGCCGATCCTGTTGCAAATAAAGCAACGCAACACTCTTCTGCCTGCACTAGTTATTGTGTCTCCGGGCAATGCCGCATTCGGTTTCTCAGCCGACTCGTCACCTTTGAGCTTGCTGGTGCCGGGCTGAACCTGCGCCTCAAGAAATACATCTGCTTTTGACGCCACTTCGTCCAGGTCTCGGCATTCTCGCTCTCGGAGGAATACTGATAACTTGCTAGAGCACGTTACTAGGAACTGCTCCACCAAGACCGCATCACGTAGGGCTTCGAAAGTCTCTGCTACTTCCGCCATCTCTACCCACCTATCGAAATAACCCGCTAGACGGGCGGCAAACTGCCTCCTTGTTTCTCCATCCTCTGGCTTTGCCTCTCTGAACCTTTCCCTGTACCCCTCTTTTGTGTAGCGGAACCTCTGCAGTAAGGCCAGCTTTACTCGCGTGTAATCCAGTGCGTCTCCGGGAGACAGCCGCCCCACCACCGTCAGTGCTTCCCCGGTCAGGCACAAACTAAGAGTTGTCGCCCACTTTTGTTGCGGCCATCCTAGTCCGGTTGCTGTTCGCTCGAACCGCTTCAGATAGGCGTCCAAATCGTCTCTTCCCTCTTTAAATTGTGGGATTAACTTGTGCGGACTCCCACGTTGTGCTTGTCCGCCTGCCTCTCCTTCACCATTATTATGGTTTCCTTCCTGGCTGGCCGCCGCGCCCTGCTGTACAGCTAATTTTAGTCGAAGTACCTCTTGTTCTTTATCTAATCGTAGGCATTCGCCTTCTCGTTCTAGCCTTGCGGCATCACGCTCTCGTGCCCTCTCGGCTCTCTCCTCTTTAATTCTCTCTCTTTCCTCCTCCACCCATTTCTTAAGCTCGGCTCCCTGGTAGCCCAACTCTTTTCCTGCCGCAATCAAACTTTGTGTATCCATCAGGTCCAACTCAGCTCCACTGATTCGTCCACACCCAACCCGGCGTGATTAAGTGTATGGAAAGATGGTGGATCCTGGCAGGCTCGCCAATTTGTCACGCCGGGGTGGTACGCGGAGCCAGTAGAGACAAGAAGGCCAGTGGAGGATGAGAATAAAGGAATATATTTACAAAAGAAGAGGAAAGGAAAGGAAAAAGATAACTAGAAGTAGTGCATAAGTAAGTCCCCGTCTCAGTGATAAGTCCCCAGTCGAGCCACTCACGGACACTTGCTAGTGGTTGGGGGGGGGTTGGGGCTCAGCGCTCGAATGCCGGACTGGCGGAACGATGTCCCAGGCTGAGTCCAGTTCCTCGAAGCGTAGCCCAGGCTTGCTCGGTGCGTCGCCGAGCACTCGTTCCTTGGCTCGGTGCGTCGCCGAGACCTCGTTTCTTGCTCGGTGCGTCGCCGAGACCTCGTTCCTTGGCTCGGTGCGTCGCCGAGACCTCGTTCCTTGGCTCGGTGCGTCGCCGAGACCGGAAGCTCCAGCCAATTCCAAAAGATCCCGACCGCTTCTCTCCCTCGAGCCCCGTTGCTTCTCTTCTTCTTCTTTCCTTATAGTGGCCCACTCGTGACACACGGCAACACACAATACCCAACGCAAGTTGCCGAAAGCTATCATACCGAGGCAACACTTTCGTGGTCGTCCATGTTGTGCTGCTGTTGTCGCGATGTGACAGGTCTGTCGGACAACACAGAGAGCAAGCAACAATTTGCCCGACTGTTGGACGACGTGTTGTGTTGCTGTTGCCGTCATGTTGCCTCAGTGTGACAGGGCCTTAAGCCAATAAGCGGGGGGTCACACGGCTCATAAATCATACAAAAGACAGACTGCAAACGGGGGTGACCGCAATATCCGTGGTTCGAATACCGCATGCCAAGTTTTCTCTCCGAACTAATTGCCATGCGGCGTTCGAAGCAGGGGTCACACTGCTTATACGTCATAGAAACGACAGTCTGCATACACAGATCCGAACGCGAGTCACCGCCAGATCCGTGCTTTGAATGCCGCATGGCAATGAGTTCAGGGAGAAACTTTGGCACGCGCTATTCTAGCCGTCGATAAAATACGCTTCGTTCATGGCGCCGGAAGCTTCGTTACAAAGTCGCCGAGGTTGGTGGCGTCCGCGTGTTCATCATCCGAAGCGAGATAGAAGTTTGTGCTTCGCGGGATGCACCGAAGGCCCCTAGGGGATTTCCGCACGGGCGACTCCAAACACTACACCCCTTCGTCGAGGGAACACAGGATTCGTTCGTCCGTGGGTGGTCAGCAGGAATCCATGCGACGATACATACGAGAATCACGCGTGATAGCTATCACCTTGCACACTCACACAAAAAAAAATCTTAGAGGTCGTTTAAGCTCAAAAGAGTGGAACGCGAAAGCGTTATCGGGCCCCGTTCGCATCGCCTTCTCATTCGCCGTGCAAGCGTGCCTGGCGTGGCCCAGCCAGTAACGTGTCTCGCTCGCAACCGAGGGGTAGTCGGTTTGAATCCCGCCTACAATTGTTCAAATATTTATCTAAGGCAAATGAATTACCGTATAAAGTGATATCATTTGAGACATGCGGCAACCTTTAATTCGTATTACATGCCATGATTTAATCACTTTCATACCACGCGTGACATCACATTTCGCGTGAGCGTTGTGGGTTGTTTGAAATTTCAGCGCGAGATCATGTGGCTGTGACGTCATGACCCTACCAACCAATCAGGATTTTCCCATCTTGCCAGAGAGGCTGGATTTTTTTTGCGAAACGAGCTCCTTAACGCTCTCACGTAAAAAAAAGAAAAAAAAAAACGTAAGAAAAAAAAAGAGGAAATCGTCACGTTTCTGCATGCAGACTGTCTTTTGTATGATGTATAAGCAGTGTGATCCCGTCTTTAAAAGACAGTCTGCATACAGATCCGAACGCAAGTCACCGCGACATCCGTGCTTCGAATGCCCCATGGCGATGAGTTCAAGGAGAAAAGTTGAGATACCATTCGAGGACGGATATAGCGGTGACTGGTGTTTGCAAACTCTCCCTTGTATGACGCACAAGCAGCGTGACTGCCGCGTTAGGGTTGTACCATAACTCGATCATATGGCAGTCCCGAACGAATCTGTTTCTAATTTATTTCAAAATTTTAAATAATGTGCAAAGCGGCCTTACGTAAAGCCCCTTGCTTTTAAAAGCATATAGGTAAAAAGCGATGCTTTGTTGGAATACTTAGGGGTTTCTTTTGAAGCCATGCATATTTGTTTCAACTGCACTCTAAGAAATTCCTGCACGTCTACTGACCCGCAAAACACTCAAAGAGCCAATCTCTGAGATCTACGAAATCAACTCAGCTAATGATGAGGCGGAACATCTGTTTAGACCAAAAAATAAAGTCTGCGCTGTGGTATTCCGCAATGCAAGCATGACGCTTCGCATTGTGTAATGCCACAGGGCAGACTTAATTTCTAGGTCTAAACGGATGTTCCGCTTCATCATTCGCTGAACTGAGTTCGTAGACTGCAGAGTGTCTCTTCGAGTGTTTTGTGGGTAAGTAGAGGCGCATGCATTTCTTAGAGTGTGTGTGACCATTGCATAGATATTTATCTTCACTGCACTTTCGTAGAGCCCGAAAACGTTAGATCAGGAGAGAGTAATTCACAATTGGTTTGAAAATACATATTTCATTAACCAACCGATCCGTATGTGATTCTTCCATTTAATGTTCGACGTGCTCGGTAAACACGGGTACGTGGAAAGACGGTTTTCAAGCAACAGTCGCTGTCTTGTGCAGAATGGAAATTGTATTTATTTAAAACAAACGCCCTGTATACCCAATCCACGGGGATTAAAAATGTCTAGCGATGCGCTGCAATGCAAAAAAAAAGAGGCATTAAATAAAAGCTTATATCGGCGGAAATTCTGTCGGCACCGCATCACGAATGGATGTAGGAATTTTGTTTTCCCATGGGTGATTTCGCCTCAGTCGTGGCAGCTGCTATTCGCGTGTGTTTACTAATCACGTCCGCGGGCATAGTTCCCCTTAAGACATTTAATGAGGACTTTTCTTTCAGCTTAATCACACGTATTCAATCCTTTCCAAAACACTCGAGACATTTGTGTACTGAACGTTTTCTTTTCTGCTTTTCATTGGGAGGCTACCGTCCTAATTCAGAAGTATATTTTAAAGTTCAATAAACATAATTATTTACTTATTATGTGTTGCTATTGAGTTTGAGGAAGTTCCGCAGCCGCGCGAGTATAAATTCTAATTGTCCTTGGGGTTATGGCAGTCGTCGTTTCACCGAGGTCGTTTCCCACTAATTTAGATACGATATTCAAATTTAGGATTAAAAAAAAAGATAAGACAAAAAAACGCATTAGGCTAAGCACTTCTTCAGACGGCCAAAACATAAAAGTGGTGAACATGTGGTAAAGACAGTTTAAAAATGGAAGTGGTCTTCAGACACACAAAAAAATAAAGTGTGAAAAGAAACCGTGGTAAACAAGTGCTAGAAAATATCCCATAAAACGTTATATTTCCCAGTAATCAAACACAGCGAGGGGATAGAAGATTGAGTTAAGTTTGATTACTGCCTTCGATAAAGTGTATGGCTATACACGAACTCAACTCTCCTACGTCACGCCGCGGTGGTGGCGCTTTGGGCGCACTTCCGGTCTGGAGCGGTGGGCAGAAGTTGCCGTGCGAGACATGCATTTCTGCGTTCTCTCGAAAGAAACCAGACAAAAAACCTGCCTTCTCGTCAAACTTCTGCGACGGGGGCTGTGCCAAGAGAGCCTGGAAAGGTTTGAAGATCAGTTTTCATGTGTTTCTGCCCCCTCCGTTCGTCCGAGAACGTGGATAGTAGCCGTGAAAAGGGCAAATCAGACGCTGTCGAACTACGATTGCTTGTGCGGGCAACACTTCGTGGTCGCCAGATGTATTTGTTTTGTTCCAACATGAATGAGAGAAAACCGCCAAGTTGTCCGGACCACCCACGGGTTCAGTGCGTCTTCAAAATCACACGGCCGCCTGATCGTTCGAACTTTCGTCTGCTCTTTCAAACTTGTCTGCTTTTTGTCGTCTGCTCGTTCAAACAAAAGCGGCCCGTAGACCAAACTTTGACCCGGTGATTGCAATAAGAAGTAATTGCAGGCCTCAAAAGACTTTTGTAGGTTGGTTGGGGTAAGTAGGCTAAGTGTAAACAGTAGATACAAGAAGATGTTGATCATTGTTCCCAGTGGCCATCACCGACTTGTAATGCCCGATTCTATTTGCGGTTTTTAGTATCAACGTCCACCATCTCAGCTACGGTCTAAGCTTTTGCAGCCCGAGCGACGTCGCGACTGAAAATAGCGAGCAGAATCTCATCGTGGGAGTCATGCTTTACGCCCATTCTGCGGCGTCCACGTGAAATGAATCGCCGCACGTCCCATTATTCACGCAAAGGTTTGCCTCGTTAATTTTGCTGAAGCCACTCAAGTGGTCAGACATTGTTAGGAGGACGTAGAATCAACAATTCCAACGCGAAAAAGAGCACGGGGACTCCCACCGACGCCGACAACAACGCAATTCGATGGTTTGTTTATGGGCGACGCCGGGCTTCTTCCCCACCGTCCACCGCGCATGCGCGGAGCCGGTGGCGTCCGCAAGGGGCGCTCCGGTTTGTTTGTAAACATGAGTTGGTGTATAACCTTTATCTGAGGGTTCACATGGAATCACCTATCATTTTGAAAACAAAGACCCACAGACAACATGGAGAGCACACAAAAAGGGGTAGTCTGCGCACACATCGTGTCTCCGGGTGTGTTTCTATACCATGCTCTTGTAGTGTATATAGTCACTGACAACTTCAGAAGTACAGGGCGTGGCGAGTCCCGAGCATCTCATTATAACTCCGCAGCCAATGAGATCGCTGCATTAACCGATAAGAACGTCGATGAGCCAATCACACATAAACCATAAATAAACCACGCCTGTACAGCAGTTCGCGTTCACGTTGACTCTTTTTCTCGGGGACTCGCCCATCCCACCCGAAGTATTTTGTAAATGATATGGATATCGGTATAATGGTGAAAGCAATCTAGCGACGGTCTTGGTAATTCCTTTTTGAAAATATACGGTTTTATTGTTGAGGGCGTCGTGACGAAGTTTTGCGAACTTCACAAGCAATAGCTTGTGAAGTTCATATAAATTCATGAGTATTAATCTGAATAGTTAAATAAAATGAACGTGTGGCGAAACGATATTCTAAAAAAGAAAAAGTAGGACGATATGAATGCGATAACCAAGCATTACAAACTGCACATATGATATATACACTGCGCGACACTGTAAGCGCGAACACGACATTGACGCCTTCTCTAATTGTACTTGGGTTGATGCCGGCACCAAACCTTAACGCCAGGCACGTAGCCAGGATTTTAATTCGGTTTGGGGGGGGGAGGGGGCCGCCCATGACAAAATGTTGTATGAGGTGGAAGGGGGAGAGGAGGTCCAGCAAAATGGAAGATTTCAGGGTGGGGGGGGCCCTGGGCCCCAAGGGCCCCCCCCCCCCCACCCCCACCTGGCTACGTGCCTGCTTAACGCTTATGTAAATTCCCAATTTAAACAGTTTCCACTACAACAGTAAATCTGATGGCCTTTCAATTCTAAGAAAAAAAAAAACAGAAGAAATCGGCGATCCCTTACTCACTTTAAAGGGGCGGTGCAACGGTTTCAACGTTGAAAGAATTGCCAGTTTGCATTTTTATATTGTTTATCCAAGCCCAAGTGACCAAAAACGCGTCACCTTTCCCCAAAAAACTGCTATTCTGCTGTGTTATCGCAAGGCAAAAAACGAATTATTTGCGGATCTGCAGCCGCCTGTGGTGGCTACGGGAACTAAAATGACAGCGTCTCCGGGGGTACGCGGAAATCAACAAACCCTGTCCCCCTCCGCTGCTACACTCGCAGTTAGCCCCGTGGCGATCCATCCTTGTGTCCATCGCGCGCCGCGACCTTCGACGAGGCTAATCCTTTGAAAGTCGGCAATCGCGGAGGAAGCGGCTGGGGTCTCTGAAGAGAGGGCCTAAGGGGAAACCACGTGAACCCCCAGAGTACGTCACTCAAAAGTCGGCGTGGAGAGTTGAGGCACTTCGACTTTCGATTTGTTTCATTTTTTTTTAAATAAGAACTAGCGCTCGCAAGAAAATGCGGTTTTCGGTTTTTTGTTTCATATGTGACGCAGATTAATTTCCGCAGTTAATTGGCCAAAGTCTGAAAATCGTTACACTGCCCTTTAATGGCGCATTCACACTGGCGGTTGAGCCGTGTTTGCGAAGCGGTTGCGGATGCGGTTCGCGAGCGACCCCATTCAGACACACCGAGAAGCGGTCGGTGCTTTCTCGGTGATCACGCGTGATCTCTTGAGAGTTGCGTTTGGCAACCTTTTTTTACAATCCAAAATCAACTTTAATTCATTATCCAAAGCCAACATTTTGCTATTTTGGGACTCTGAAGATTTTTCTTCGGGTTGTTTGCACGCATCACGACTTCAGGCAGCGAAAAAGGAGTTTTGGATTCGCAATGCGATTTCCTCCACTTCGCTCACAAGCAAAGCCCAGCTAGGCGCGTCTTGTTGACTCAGAAGAGGATGCCACCGACATTTTCATCGAAGTGGACCCTTACACATGAACAGCTGACTTTGTTTTCGGGATAGAGGGCCAGTTTTCCCCCCTCGTTATTCGCTGTAATCATTTTCGAAGTTTTGAGTGGTGGGGTAGACCGTGACGAGGGGTAATGTGTTCGGTGCCAGCCGTTCGTGGTTTCGCTGGTAGCGGACTCTCCTCTCGTCACTCGCACGTCCATCGAATCTACTGTTTGTTTGACACTAAGCTCAAATAAACGCCGTATGAATTACCTCTGCATCGTCTGGTACGTACACTTTATTCCTTGAGTATTTTCCCTTTATTTATTTTAGTAGTAGTGAACGTTACAGGTCGAGCTAGCGCAAATTCCATGCCAGCCCCGCGGTAGTGCGTTGGCTACGCAATCAGGCTCACGACGTCTCCATCGGCCTTTGTGGTGGTCATGCACGGTGTCGAAAGCATTCAATAGTTCACGCGACTGTCTTAGTGGGTACAGAAGCTGACATTTCGGTCGATCAGTGGAGGGTTTCGACATTCTAGACTCTAAAAAAAAGCCCATGCGTCTACTTTCCCGCACAACACTCGGAGAGCCAATCACCGCAACTTACGAAGGCAGCTCAGCGAATGACGATGCCGAATCATATGTTTAGACCAAAAAACGCAGTCTGAGTTGTGACATTAAGCAATGCAAAACGTCACGCTTGCATTGCTTAATGTCACAACTCAGACTGTGTCTTTCGGTCTAAACATATGTTTCGGCATCGTCATTCGCTGAGCTGCCTCCGTAAGTTGCGGTAATTGGCTCTCCGAGTGTTGTGCGGGAAAGTAAACGCACGGGCGTTTTCTTGGAGTGTACGGACAACGAATAACAAGGCAGCAAACTTCGGGCTGTGGCACCCGGAATAATAAACAAACTCTTGCCCGAAACAAATCATCGGCGCGAAGCCCGTTAAGATTACGAGTCAATTCTTTTCGCGGCAAATTCAAGTGACGCACGTGAACATCGTTTCTCCGTTGATTCGTCATCTCTAACGCTAGCGCCTTGGACGCCTCACCAGCGACAGATGCCAAACTTGTTTCGAAAGCCACAGACGTCACGTAACCCTCGCGTTGCGATTGGTTGCCATCTCGCGGTTTGCGAAAGCGGTTGGGGCAAATTGGTCCCGAAGTGGTTGGCAAAAACGCGCTCCAACCGCTCGATCCCAGCCGCCTTGCGGTTGAGGACGCGCGGATCCGCTTCGCGTTTGCGGATCCGCTTCCAGTGTGAGCGCGCCATAAGAGTGTGTCCTTATGTACATACGTAACAAGACCGCTATTAGAAGAGCAAATCATTTAGTAAAAAAGCGTTCATTTCAGTGCAATGTGCAAACATCGACTGCTGATGTAACTGAAATTTGATTCCAAAACTGTGGGAAGCGTTAACTCAGATTCTCGTTTAATATTTCCGTCTTAGCATAAACTTTTTTTTTTTTGACAAACTGGTTGAACTTACATTCTGGAATGGCTCTAGTAATTTTTTATTATATCTTCATCACTTATTCCAAAGACGTCTTAATCTAGGATGGAGTACCTCAGGAATGTAAGTTACGATCATATACACAAGAGTCTGTCATTTGAAGCATTATTGCCGTTATAAAATCTGGACAGCCAGGGAAGCCTTTAGTAAGCATCCCCAGCCGTTTATTTTTTTTTCCCCGTTAAGGGAGGCTGCCAGTAAGCTTGCGTAAGTCTATATGGAATTATTTTGCGCCCGCCATCATATCCAAGTTCAGTTGATGACAAATCAAATGCTATTTGAATTCATTTGGCGTACAGCACAAACCAGTGGTAGTGCGACAAAGATGGAGTAATGGTCTCACTTAAATATATATATTAATTCGGTAAATTGAACTATTCAAAGAACCCTTGCCTCACGAAAGTGCACGACGCCTTAACATGCTATTGCCGCCTAAAGTTCTTGAACCATCGGTAGTTAAGCCGTCGATAGAATACGTCTCGTCCACGGCGCCGAATGCTTCTTTACGAAGCCGCCAAGGTCCGTGGCGTCAGTGTGCTCATCATTCGAGGCGAGATAGAAGTGTGTGCTTCGTGAGATGCACCGAAGGCCCCGAAGGGATTTCCACACGGGCGACTCCAAAAGACTACGTCACTTCGTCGAGGGAACACAGGATTCGTTCGTCCGTGGTCGGTCAGCAGAAATCGATACGACGATACATAAGCGAACCACACATGCAAACAATAAACTTGCAAAAAAAAAAAAAAATCTTCGAGGACGTTGGAGCTTGCAAGAGTGTAAAATGATAGTGTAATCGGGCCCCGTTCGCATCGCCTTCTCGTTCGCTGTGCAAGCGTGCCTTGCGTGGCTAAGCGAGCAACATGTCTGGCTCGCAACCGAAGGGTCGTCGGTTTGAATCCCGCCTTAAATTCTTCAAATTTTTCTTTAAGGCAAATGAATTACTTTATAAAGTGAAATGATTTGAGACATGCGGCTACCTCTAATTCGTATTGCATGTAATGTTTTAATAATTTTCATTCCTCGGATGACGTCACATTTCACGTGAGCGTTGTGGGTTGTTTGATATTCCCGTGCGAGGTAATGTGGCTGTGACGTCCTGACCCAATCAACTAATCATGATTTCTCCGTCACGCCAATGACGCCGGCTTTTCTGTGACACGAGCCCTTAACGCTATCACGCTAAAAAAAAAAAACGAATAGGCACGTTTCTTTCTGCAACCACGCCCTTTTCCCCAAAATGAAAGTGTGAGGAATATCAATATACTGTTGGGATCGGGGAGTTCTCTAGGCAGGATGAAACGAGGCCAGGCCAAGACAGAAACCGAAGGACCAACTCCAGGCAGGAACATCAGGTGCCAGGAGGGCGTCTCAAGATAAACTCTGTTTAATACATAGCCACAGATTTACATCGTCAGAGAGCACAGATCTTGCAGCCACTTGTTGCTCTTTTTAAAGGGTCACTTGGCCCCACCTCCCAAGTAAGGAGTTTCTACAGTGATGTTTGCGGGCAATGGTAGCAAAACGTCCGCTCCCAGAGTCAGAGCCCTGCGGAAGTCTTTTTCCCTGGCACACAGGCCCATCTCGCACCCGGAGAGGCCCCCTGAACAGTGGCGCCTGTCACTCTTAGACCGCCACCGAAGTCGTCGAGTCTGGACTGAGAAAAAGGAGGATTTCAAAGACAAAAGATATTACGGCTGATTCCTCAAACGTCCTTCGCTGGAAGAGGCTTAACTCGAGGACTCTGTAAGGGAGAAGATGCCGGCTTAACCTCTTGCCCAGGTGTGCAGCGTCGCCAAAGCGGCACCGCGCGATAATGCCAGTCATTAGCGACTCAGACGGCCGGTCGGCGACTGTCAATGGAATGACACCACTCCCGCCTGAAGGGTGAAAGGAGGGAACGAGGCCTTTACAAAGGGCGATCACAACAGTATCTACAGCACCCGCAAACACTAACAAAATATTACGAGTCGTTTCGCATGGTAGTGCCACTCTTCGTAATACCACTTCCCGACAGCGTTGTCAATTTCTTCTCCTCCATTACCCCCGATATTTTTGTCGGTTAGGTTGTTACATGGCGATGGTCCCCGCTACCGGTATACTCCTATTCAACTCTGTTTCGCCACGCCGCGGTGATGGCGCTTCGGGCGCACTTCCAGTCTGAAGGCGTGGGTGGAAATCGCCATGCGGGAAGGGCATTCCTGTGTTGTTTTGGACGAAACTAGGCTAAAACCTGCCTTCTCGTCAGAACGCCGCGACAGGGGATTTGCCAAAAGAGCTGGGAAAGGTCTGAAAATCAGTTTTTATGTGTTTTCTGCTGCTCGGTTCGTCCAAGAACGGGGATAGGTGCGTGAAAATGAAAAATAAGACGTCGTCGGACTATGAATGCGTGTGCCGGAAGCGCTTTGGGTTGAATTCACGGATAATAGTGGTCGTCATATTTATTTTTTTTGTTCCAACATCAACACGGAAAAACCGTCAGGCTGTCTGGTACACCCTCGGTCCACGTACAATGCGTCTTCACGTTCAAACAGCCGTCTGATTACACAAACTGTCGTCTGCAATTTCAAACTTATTCAAACAGTCGTCTACTCGTTCAAACGACAGCGGCAAATAGACGAAACGTTTCGATAGAAAGTAAGTGCAGGCATGAAAGTAATTTTACGTTGGAAGATTTTTTGGGGTAAGTACGGCCTGTGTAAACAGTAGATGCAGGATGTTGATCATTGTTACATATGTGGCCATCACCGACTTGCTATGACTGATCGACTTGGTCTAATTATGCTTGAGATGTCCAGTATCGACGTCGAACATCGCAGCACGTCGATACTGCAGCTGGAGTGGCGTCATGGCTGGAAATAGCGAGCAGAATATCATCATGCGAGTCAAGCATTAACGTCTATTCTGCGGCGTTTATGCAGAATGAATCGCCGAACGTCACATTATTTACACGAAGTTTTGTGGTGTAACGAACCTTGCGAATTTCGCTCAGGTCACTAAAGTTGTAAGACATTGCTAGGAAGTAGTAGAATGAACAATTCGAATGTGAAAAGGAGCAAGGGGACTCAGACCGACACCGACAAGATTCACATTTCAATAGCATGTTGATGCTGGACAAGGCGCTTCTTGCCCACACCCTATCGCGCATGCGTGGCGCCGGTGGTGTGCCGCTATAGGGGCTCCAGATTGTTTGTAAACACCAGTTTGTGTCGGATACTACAAGTCATCAGAGCCGGTTAAAGACCGTGTGAGTTTCCCGTGACCTTCGATAAGAAGCGCCCTGATGACCTAAAACTGCAGTCGCGTGCAATGGTCAAAAGAACTGGATAGGGTGGGATAGCCTCGTAGCTTTTCCTGCGGCCGGACGTGAGATGAAAAGAAGTACATATTCGCCCCTTTTTTGTTTTGCAACAAATTCTGTGGTGCTATGTAGTGGGTAGCCCCGGCATACTTCCGGTTCACGTATATTTTTTTTTTATTACTCACCATTCTTTCATCATAAGAGTGAATTAAGTCTGGCAGTGCTATAAGCGGCCATTTTCAGAAGATAGTGTGTATATTTGATTTCGCAAATACTGCAAAACATACCGTCTAGTCCATAACCGAAAGTGGTTGTGGTCTATTTCCACACCGGCGCCACCACGTTTCAACTCCTGCGAGAAAGAGCCAATAGTGCAAAGGATAGCCTCCCCCCCCCCCCCCCCCCGTCCCCCTTTCCCGACCGAATATGCACCGCCGATTATACAGGCCCGTATCCGACGACTGCAGCTTAGTAGATTAGTGGTGGTAACTTTACTTTAGCTGCTTGCAATTTTACCACTAAAATTGCAACCAGGTAAACTTGAAGAGAAAATTAAACACTGCTCTTCCTCCTTCATGAATAAACTACGAATCACGAAAGGCTGGAACTTCAAGGGTACGTTCCGCTAAGGGTGGTAATCACATGTAAAGTTTTGAGACCTTGAGAATAGCCGAAGATAAAAATTGAACAGAAAAACAAACTGTCCATACGAACCGACGTCCATTAGAGGCTGTTAAGAATGGAACCTTCGGCGACCTTCTTCCGAGTTTCAACGCTGCGGAAACGAGTCACGATGTGTTCTGGACCGTCGCCCACCTGTCGGGGCCTGCCCAAAACGAGTCTCAACGCGTCCGTGACGTCAACGGGACGTGTGCGTGTGTGCGTGGGGGTTGGTGCACTCAGGAAGGGGAGAGAGGCATGACCTAACTGCGGAGAACTTTGGCTACATCGCACTTGAAAGAGAGAGAGGCAGGATTAACTTCGGAGAACCATGGCTACGACGCACTTCTGGCTACGACGCGGCGGACTTTGCTACGACGCAATTGACGGCGGTTTGCTACGTCGCACCTGCTGCCCTGGCGGGGAGTGAGGAAGAAACGGACCCTATATAAGGCGGAGCGTGAGGCTGCTCCGTTGTTCTCTCGGATTTGACGATTGTATCGCAACCATGTAATTAAACCGTTCGTTACGTTACCAATTCTCCCACCTCCACTGGACCCCTGGGTTCTTCACTTCGGGGAATGGTCGTCGTCACGAGCCAGGAAGCCTCCGGACGTGCAGCTTAAACCCCGCCTCTAACAACTGGTTGGCAGCGGTTGGGATCGGACCATGCGACATCGTGCTACATCTGTGGGTGAGCGTTTGGACTTTGCTTTGAGATTCGCCAGGCTTCAGATTATGGGTAATTAATTTTGAACTGCTGGGAATCTTTAGTGTTTCACTCGTGCGCTAGGTTTGTGTACAACCTCGCGACAAGTTTTATAGCAAAGCCAAAGCTAAAAAGCAGCGATCATGGATCTAGTGAGGTTACTGAGAGCAGATTTACTCTGTTTATGTGAAGAATTGGGTGTGGAGGTGGAGCAAAAGATGAAGAAATCTGAGATCAGTAAAGCTATTTCAGAAAGCGCGGAAGCAGAGGAAATTAAAATTGCGTGGGAACTGCTTCAGAACGCTAAGAAAGAAGCTGTAGCGAGAGAGGAACAAGCGCAGGCTGTGGCGAGAGAGGAACAGACTGCAGCGAAAGAGGAGCGAGACCAGGAGCGAGCGCTGAAAAGGCTAGAGCTCGAAATTGAACAACAGCGATTAAACTCGCAGAACAGTAGAGTTGGGGCTCCGGTACGAGCAAGTCAGACCGAGTCGTATCAAATGAAGAAGCTCTTGCAGCCGTTTAAGGTTGGGGAAGACGTGGGCCTATTCTTAGTTAACTTTGAGAGGACATGTGAGAAGTTGAGCTTCGCCCCAGAAACGTGGCCGCAACGGCTTTTGACTTTGTTGCCCTGTGAGGCTGCAGAGGTTGTCGCGCGCCTTAGTGCTGGAGACGCGGACGACTACGACAAGGTGAAGTCCAGCCTTTTGAAACGGTACCGCCTTTCTGCCGAGGCGTTCCGTCAAAGGTTTAGAAAAGCATCCAGAAGAGCAGCGAGGGATACTTGGAATTCGCGTACGGGCTTAAAACCAATTTGATAGAATGGTTGAAGAGCGAGGAAGAGTACGAAAGCCGAGACAAGGTAGTCGAGTGTGTGTGCCTCGAACAGTTCTTTCGTAGCATTCCGCAGTCAGTCAAGCTCTGGGTGCAGGATAGGGTGAGAGTCGACTCTGTCGAAAGGGCCGCTGAGCTAGCCGAAGAGTACGTAACGCGTAGAAAGCTGAGCGGAGAGGAAAGCGAACCCGGCCGGAGCGATCAGCGAAAGGCCTTCCGACAGGGAAACGGCTCGCGAGAAAACGGGCCCGAGAAGCCCGAAACAGGACAAAAGGTCCCAGAAAAGAGCGCAGAACACTCGAACGGAGACGAGGCGCGGAAAAGCCAAACAGGGCAGTTCGAGGCAAGGAAGCCGTTCCTGTGCTACAACTGTCAGGAGCCGGGGCACACAGCGGCCAGATGTAAGAAACCGCGGTTGGGTTCTCGTACGTGAACGGTAGTGACAGGGACCTGAAGCTTCTTCGTCCCTATCTTCACGAGCTCCAGGTAAACGGAAAGCCGTGCAGGGTGCTTCGGGACAGTGCAGCGACGATGGACGTTGTTCATCCGTCGTATGTAACGCCATCCGATTTTACTGGAAAGGTAGTTTGGATCAAGCAGCTGCTCGAAAAGCACAGTGTCTGTCTGCCTATGGCGACAGTAAAAATAACTGGCCCGTTCGAAGAGCTAGTGACAGAGGCGGCTGTCTCGCAAACAGTCCCGTTGGAGTATCCTTATTTGTTTTCTAACCGGTCAGATTTCCTGCTGCGCGAAAGGGGTCAACAACTGGGAGAAGGGCTAGTTCAGTCGTGTACGAGGTCCAAATCGCGTCAGGTCGCCCCTTTGTTGACGAGTGATCCAGAGCCAGAGGCAGCTGACGGGGAGCAAGCACTCCCAGACTTGGAGGCAGAAAACCGGGATGAGAGGGACCAGGTTGTAGAACAGCCTGACCTCGTAGCACTAGAAAGCGTACGCCGTCCCAACGCGCCGGCGAAAAAGGCGGAGGAAGACGGGATCAGTGAAAGATCTCTCGTAGCTCCGGCATCACGTAACTTTGGTCCTCCGCTACGAGTACACAGCGTGTCTTTGACAGTCGAGCAGAAGAGCGACCCTAGTGTGTCAGGGTTTCGCGGTACAGCTCAGGAGATTGCTAGGACCAATGTGACGGGGCACTTCGTTAAAACCCAGAAAAGACCTCACAAATTGCGAAGAGTTTTTGTCTTTTGTATTTTGTTCATTGTGACCTCTTTGGAAAAATGAGTTTTGTTTTGGCAACAGCGGGGGTTAATTTGCATTGTTTTGGCAAATAATGCTAATCCGTAATCCAGTCTGGCGGGTCTCTGGCGAATTCTGAGCGTTTGACTGCGGTGTGGCGTGGTGTTGTGGGGGACGTTTCCGCTAATGCCTCCGTTGTAAGAGGTTTGGGAGTTTGTTTAGTGCTTGCAGCGTATTCTCGAGGCCTACTCCAAGCCCACCTCTTCAGGCCAGCGATTGTACCACCGGCCATTCGAGGTTTGCCTGGCCCCGGAGGGGCTGTTAAGAATGGAACCTTCGGCGACCTTCTTCCAAGTTTCAACGCTGCGGAAACGAGTCACGATGTGTTCTGGACCGTCGCCCACCTGTCGGGGCCTGCCCAAAACGAGTCTCAACGCGTCCGTGACGTCAGCGGGACGTGTGTGTGTGTGCGTGGGGGTTGGTGCACTCAGGAACGGGAGAGAGGCATGACCTAACTGCGGAGAACTTTGGCTACATCGCACTTGAAAGGGAGAGAGGCAGGGCCTAACTGCGGAGAACCATGGCTACGACGCACTTCTGGCTACGACGCGGCGGACTTTGCTACGACGCACTTGGCGGCGGTTTGCTACGTCGCACCTGCTGCCCTGGCGGGGAGTGAGGAAGAAACGGACCCTATATAAGGCGGAGCGTGAGGCTGCTCCGTTGTTCTCTCTTATTTGGACGACTGTATCGCAACCATGTAATTAAACCGTTCGTTACGTTACCAATTCTCCCACCTCCACTGGACCCCTGGGTTCTTCACTTCGGGGAATGGTCGTCGTCACGAGCCAGGAAGCCTCCGGACGTGCGGCTTAAACCCCGCCTCTAACAAGGCTTAATGTTCGTCAAGCCATGGGATGGCTTTATGGACGCGCACTGCCTTTACTTCTGTTGAAAACAAATCTTTATACAAAGAAATAAAGAATTTTTTGTTTCGTTTTTTAATTAAAATTAGTGCCACAGGAGTCAATATTATGAGTTCTTGGTTTGACAAAAAATATTAGTCCTACACTCTAAAAAATGCCTGCGCGTCTACTTACCCGCAAAATATTCAGAGCCAATCTCTACGATTTACGAAATCAGCTCAGCGGATGAGGCGGAACATCCGTTTAAACCTAAATGTGAAGTCTGCGCTGTGGCATTACGCGATGCAAAGCGTCATGCTTGCATTGCGTAGTGCCACAACGCAGACTTAATTTTAAGGTCTAAACGGATGCTCCGCCTCATCATTCGCTGAGCTGATTTTATAGATCGCAGAGATTAGCTCTTCGAGTGTTCTGCGTGTAAGTAGACGCGCAGGCATTTCTTAGAGTGTACGTGGAAGACGGCTCACAGAGAATCCCGTTTTATCTTTATTTATTTATTCGGTACCTACATGGCCCGGTGTGTATTACAGTGGGGGGAACGGAAATAATTATACAAAAGCGAACATAGTGGCATAAGCAACAAATAATAACAAATCCTACAGGAGAAACATGCCAATATATACTACAATTATATGAGAACACGATCAACAGCAAGCACAGCCGAACAAAGTACACCGTCAATTTAGACTACAATAACATGATTTCATCAAAAAAAGATTGAACGTTAGGAAGCTTAACCCGGGCAGCACGGGCCGGTCACTAATTGTTTGGAGTACAAATGAATATTTTAGAACGCCAGTACGTGTGAAAAATTCTCGGATCTTTTTTTTTTCATTGCTAGTCCGAAGAGAAACACTATGAGGTGCCAATAGGTATCTTTATTTATCTATCCCGAAGCTACCGTAATAAAGATTATGCATAAACTTGAGACTGATGCACCTTCGTCTTAGTTGTCAAGGTTTCCATCAGAGCTGGAGTTTTGATAGAGATAGTCTCGTGAAAATTACACTTATTTAGCACATATATCGCAGCCTGATTCTGAATTCAACGTTACTGAATTAGCTCAGTCACAGAACTGGCCGTAGACGCTGCCCCACCCCCTCTCCTTCCACGGATGGCATCCCGTCCCTTGCCGCACCACCCTTTTTGGGGGGACGGCTGCTAAGATAACTATAGCGTACTCTACGGAATACGTATGTTTTGAAGTTTCGAAGCACAGCGTCTAAGTCGCGCTTCACCGTACTCTTAGAATACACAGTTTATAAACAGAAATCTAGATGGAGCTTTAAACGACGGAGCACGGACTGAATGGAGGGAAAGGAAAAAGGGGGGGGGGGGGCATTCCCTTTCGCGGGAGTTGCACGACTGAGGTAATATAGTAACGTTCCTTTAAATCTAGGTGCTCAGACTTCTGCATTCTATCACCACCGCTAACGACACATTCACACAGAGTTTGCACTTTCCGCAACAACATTCATTATGCGGGCATTAAACGGGGCTTCATCTTATCCATCGTGCCTTGTAGACACGAACAAAACAAAGCACTACGCAGAATATATATAGCGAATTTGCTTACTTCTGTGGAAGCAGCTTCCCGGGCAGATAGCCAAAACTCGGTCGAAAACTTCGGCGTCACAAGTAAAAATTGAAATCACTGCGTGAATATATTGTCACGAATGACAAGGTGAAACAAAGAATAACTGGGAAACTGAAACATTCAATGCGGCGAACCTGTGCCCTACAATTTAAAATTGATTAGAGGAAAGCAGGGTGTCGAAGTCGGCGTGACAGCGGAGTCGAAAGCGGGGGCGAAAACTGACTGTGGCTCGCCACACGGAGCCCCTTATGTTACACGCATGGGCTTCTAGAATAATCGGCGTAGAAGCGTCGGCGTGTAGAACATTCTGACCTCGAACAAGCTACACGGTTCTCGATTTTACGAGAACATTACGTTAGAGTCAACAAACATGCGTCCCTGCGGCCAGGAATCGAACCTTGGCTTTCTGCGTGGAAGGCACGCGCGATAACCGTTAGGCCACTAGCGCGCTGCTTGCTTTGTCACCTGCGCTCGTGGCATTATCCCCCCCTTTAAAAAGTGCATCGTCCCGATGCAGCACAACTCGAAAACACAGATCTACAGCAAAAGGATAGTCGCGAGCCGCAGTTCACATATCGCAGTTCACAGTTCACTCTTTGACGAGAGTCCAAAGTTCTATCGTTCGTAATACGGCTTGAGCCAGACGACGTGCACCACCTCAGGTCGTGGCTGGCGTCTTGCAGATGGGCGCGTTCCGTCGGGTAGAACTTCATAGTTCAGATCGCCGAAGCGTCGGATGATTTTGTAGGGTCCAAAATAGCGTTTGAGAAGCTTCTCGCTCAGACCGCGGCGCCGTATTGGTGTCCCCACCCATACCCGGTCTCCGGGTTGAAGGTGGAAGTCCCGGCGACGAAGGTTATACCGGCGTGCGTCGACTCGCTGTTGGTCATGAATCTTGATTCTTGCCAGTTGGCAAAGCTTCTTCCGCGCGTTGCGAGATCAGTTGAGCGTCGTCGTTCTCATCGTCGGCCGGCACGTGAGGCAGCATGGCGTCGAGCATCGTGGTAACCATCCGGCCGTTTACCAGTTGGAACGGTGTCATTCCCGTGGTTTCTTGAACCGCTGTGTTGCACGCAAACGTGACGTACGGCGACACCTCGTCCCAAGTCTTGTGCTCTACGTTGACGTACATGAAGATCATGCCAGCGATCGTCTTGTTGAGCCGCTCCGTTAGCCCGTTCGTCTGTGGATGATAAGCGGTGGTTCGTCGATGGCTGGTGTGACTGAGCCGAAGAACGTATTGAGTCAGCTGCGCCATGAAAGATGACCCGCGATCTGTGATCAGCGCCTCAGGTGCGCCGTGGCGAAGGAGAATGGACTCGACGAAAATCTTGGCGACTTCAACCGCTGTTCCCGATGGAAGGACTTTCGTCTCGGCGTATCATGCAAGATAATCGGTCACCACGATTATCCACCTGTTTCCTTGCGTCGATGTTGGGAACGGCGTAAGTAAATCCATTCCAACCTGCTGGAAGGGCGTAGTCGGGGCAGGTATCGGCTGCAGAAGGCATGCTGGCTTCGTCGGAGGCTTTTTACGTCGTTGGCACTCGTGGCAGGACCGTGTGTACAGATGGACGGTTTTCGGGAGTCTCGGCCAGTAGTACTTGTCACGAATACGGGCGAGCGTCCTGCTGTAGCCGAGGTGTCCAGCCGTCGGGTCGTCGTGGCATGCTTGAAAGATTTCTTCTTTCAAGCAGGAACCGCCACCAGCCAGTCAGGGTTGCTGGTTCCGAAGTTGTTCTTAAAAAGCACGCCTCGCCGCAGAACGAAGCTTGACATGTCTCGGGCCAAGACCCGCGGAACTGAACTTCCTTGACCCTCGAGGTGGTCAATCACCGCGCGAAGTTCCGGGTCGCCTTGTTGAAGTGCTCCCATGTCGGTATGTGTAACTGCGCCGAGAAAACGGTCGTCATCATCGTCATCGGTGCTGTCGGAAGGAGACTCGACTGGGGCCATAGACAAATAGAAGGCGTCGTTATGCTTGCGGCCAGACGTATGCACAATGGTTACGTCGAATTCTTGCAGTCGGAGACTCCAGCGAGCGAGACGTCCTGACGGGTCCTTGAGGTTGGCGAGTCAACAGAGAGCGTGGTGGTCCGTGACAACGCGAATCGGGATCCCATACAGGTACGGGCGGAACTTGGTTAACGCCCAGATGACAGCAAGACATTCCTTGTCGGTCGTTGAGTAATTTTGCACTGCCTTGGAGAGTGCTCGGCTTGCGTAAGCGATCACCCTCTCAGCTCCGTCTTGTCTTTGGACGAGTACCGCACCGAGTCCGGCGTTGCTGGCGTCGGTGTGAACTTCCGTTTCTGCTGATGGATCGAAGTGTCCAAGGATAAGGGGCGGCTGGAGTCTTTTCTTCAGTTCGTTGAACGCTTGTTCTTGCTCCTCCCTCCACTGAAAGCTCACGTTGTCCTTCGTCAGATTCGTGAGCGGTGCAGAAATCTTGGCAAAATCGCCAACGAAACGTCTGTAGTAAGCGCAAAGCCTAAGAAATCTTCGTACGGGTTTCTTGACTGATGGCTTTGGAAATGCGGTGACAGCGGATGTCTTTGCCGGGTCACAGCTAACACCCTCAGCACTCACGACATGGCCCAGGAATTTGAGCTCGCCGTAAGCGAACTGACATTTTTACGGCTTGAGTGTCAGTCCAGTATTCTGGATAGCCTGTAGCACGGCTCGGAAACGTCTCAGGTGCTTGTCGAAGTCACTTGCGAATACCACGACCTCGTCGAGGTGGACGAGACAGCTTTGCCATTTCAAGCCTGAAAGGACGGTATCCATTACGCGGTGGAAGGTCGCCGGTGCTGTGCACAGTCCAAACGGCATCACTATAAATTCGTACAGTCCGTCCGGCGTGACAAAGGCAGTCTTCGCACGATCCCGTTCGTCGACCTCGATCTGCCAGTACCCACTCTTCAGGTCCATCGACAAAGAGTATCGGGCGTGGCGCAGCCGGTCCAGAGTGTCGTCCATGCGGGGCAGCGGATAGACGTCCTTTTTTGTTACGGCGTTCAGTCTACGATAGTCCACGCAGAACCGAAGCGTCCCGTCTTTCTTTTTCACCGGAGCTACCGGTGAAGCCCACCGACTGTTTGAGGGCTATATGATGTTGTCGTCGAGCATTTCTTCAACTTGCTTCTGGATGGCTTCTCTCTCTTTCACCGAGGCACAGTACGGTGATCGATGAACGGGAAGTACGTCGTCATCAGTAACAATTCGATGTTTCGCAACCGTCGTTTGGCGTACCGTGATGACGTGGAGAAGCACTCACTGAACTCGGCGAGAAGGTCACTGAGTTGTTGCCGTTGTGGGGTAGGCAGGGTTGGATCGATGTCGAACTGCGAAGGTGGCGTTGTCTCGTGTGGGCACGAAGACAGGTCTTCTGATACTCCGGTGATAGCAGCTGAGTCGGGGAGTTCCTCGGCGTGACCCACGGCGGTGCCTTTCGTAAGGTGCTGAGCCTCCTGTAGGAAGTTCGTTACGAGTGCAACAGTGCGTCCGTGTTGGAGCTCCGCGATGTCTCTTGCGATGCCGATCCCTGTTCCTAGGATCAGTTGGACGCTACCTTCCAGCAAAGCTTCTCCGCAGATGCCTTTTGCGGTCGCGACAGGCACAAGTACACTAGAGCGTGGTGGCAAGTTCACGTGGTCGGAGAGTACGCGCACTGCAGCTGACGTGGCTGCCGTAGTTTTGTAATCCTCGGGCATAACGACAGGTTTCCGCAGCCTCAACTCGTTGGCTTCCAGGTCGATGATGGCGCCGTATTCGCACAAGAAGTCCATTTCGAGTATAACGTCTCTCGCACAGTCTGGTAGAACGACGAACTTTACCGGACACGTCTCGTCATGAATCTCGACGCGAGCAGTGCACCTTCTGACTGGCGTGATGAGATGTCCCCCGGCGGTCCGTATCTGTGGGCCATCCCACGGCGTCGTCACTTTCCGAAGGCGTTGGGAGAGCCTCCCCTCAGGGCGGAGTAGTCTGCTCCGGTGTCAACGTGAGCCGACGCGTCGTGACTGTCGATGACGATGTTTAGGTTACTCTTTACCGCTACAGGAGCGTCGTTTCGGTCTCTGGCGGCGTTTGAGTGGGGGCCCTCCGACGTACGTGGAGGATCTTGGCGTCGGTCGTCTTCGGCACCTCCACCTCCAAGGGTTGCCGCGCCTAGTTTCCCCGCCGAGGAGCGAGGGGTCACAGGTTTTCACGTCTGGGTCGGTGCATCGGCGAAGCTGGACGTCGTGGCGACGGCGACCGGAACTCTCGGGGAGACGCAGGCTCGGGGGACTGAGGTCGTCGCAGGTACTCGTCGATCTTCCGAGTGCGTTCACCATAACGTGGTCGTGGGTCGTTTGGGTGAAACCCGCGCAGCCCGAGTCGTCGGTATGGGCATCGGCGGTAGGTGTGGTCTGCTTCCCCGCAGTGGAAGCACAGGGGGCGACGGTCGGGCATTCGCCAGACGTCGGTCTTCCGAGGTGCCCGGGACTCCTGGTAGGCGTACTGGACCTGGTCGTCGCGGCGTCGGTCGTGCTGCGGCGCAGGAGGCTTACGTCGGGGAGGCCGAAAATAGGCGCGAGGATGAGGCGGTGGCAGTCGGGCCACTGCGGCGTAAGTTAGCGTGGGTTCTTCGGGGACTGCCACGCTGATGGGAGCCTCTGGTTGGATGGCTTTCTGGACTTCTTCCCGCACGACCTCGGTGATGGAGATTGAGGCGGGGCGATCAGCGTCAGGTAGAATTTTCCGGAGCTCTTCCCGACGTCCGGCAATTGCCCGGACGTCGTCCGGGCAATTGCCCGGACGACGTCACGGACAATTGCACGAAGATTGTCAGCAATGGTGCCGCCCTCGTCGAATCGGGAAGATGCCAGCGTCGAAGCAACAGGCGTACCGAGGAGTCGGTTGTAGTGGCTGGCTCAGATTGACAGGGCACGCTCGATGTTAGTGGCCTCGGCAACGAATTTATCGACAGTAGTTGGTTGGTTGCGAACAAGGCCACCGAAGATGTCGCTCCTCACTCCTCTCATCAGGACGCGCAGCTTCTTTTCCTCGGTGTACTGAGGGCTGGAGCGGCTGCTCAGGCGGAGGACATCTTCAACGAAGCTGGTGACCGTTTCGTTGGGCCCTTGAGTTCGTACTTGCAGGAGGTCTTGCGCTCGCTGTCGTCGTGTCTGGTTGGTGAATGTGTCCTTCAGGCCGGCGATACAGGTGTCCCACGACGTAATTGACGCCTCGTGGTTCTCGAACCACTTCCTCGCGGTACCGTCCAAAGAGAAGTAGAGGTTTTGGAGGCGCTGCTCAGTGGTCCATCCATTATGGCGTGCCACACGTTCGTAGTGCAGAAGCCAGTCCTCCACGCCCTCGTGGGTCTCGCCATGGAAGGTCGTCGAGATTCGCTGGGCCTGCGATGACTGGTGGTCCATCGTTGGCCTCGTTGGTTGCTTGGTCTTGGGTGGCAGAAGTCCGTGTTCCGGGTGTAGACCTTGGATGCGGCGACTTGATTGGGTCTCGATCTGGTCTTCGTCGGGTACTCAGGAGCTTGGGTTCGGACTTGTACTGCGGGAACTCGGCGGGCTGCGCTGCACGGACATGCAGTAGCCCGCACCTCCACCACAAATGTCACGAATGACAAGGTGAAACAAAAAATAACTGGGAAACTGAAACGTTTAATGAGGCGAACCTGTGCCCAAATATAAAAAAAGGAACAGAGGAAAGCAGGGCGTCAAAGTCGGCGTGACAGCAGAGTCGAACGCTGGGGCGAAAACTGACTGCGGCTCACAACGCGGAGGCCCTTGTACAGGTACACGTACACGTACACATGTACACGCGTGGGCTTCTAGAATAATTGGCGCAGAAGGTTTGGCGTGTAGAACATTCTGACCTCGAACAACCATCACGGTTCTCGAATTTACCAGAGCATTACGTTAGAGTCAACAAAAATGCGTCCCCGCGGCCAGGAATCAAACCCTGGCTTTCTGCGTGGAAGGCACGCGCGATGATAGCCTCGTCCCACTAGAGCGACAAACACCGGTTTTTGTCCGACGACCCCACAAAGTTCCGTGTCGCCGATGCTGTCCCACTACAACGACCAACACCCGCGACAATCGCAGACAAGCGCCGACAAACGATCGACGACGGACGAGTTCTTGTCTGTCGTTGGACCAGAAACGCAGCAAGCAGTCCCACTGAGCAACATCTCTCGGAGACAAACGTATCCTCCTCGCCCACTTATGCCTTCTGTTGCCTCCCTTCCCAGCTTTCTACCCTTCCTCCCGGAATGAGAAGCCCTTGGCGGCCACTCCTCGTTCCCGCAGTTCCGGTCCCTCGATTGCACGTAGTGGTCGCGGGCACGGCTTGCTGGCTGGCGCCGGGCGGTCGTGTTGCGAAAGACAATTTGCTGCGCCTGGTTTTGCTCGCGAAACCTTGGTGCGCCAGGTGGTGCTTCAAGACGCCGAAGTCTACGCCCGAGCATCAGGATGGATACACCCATGTGCGAGGACTGACCATAGTAAGACCGCTCACCACGAAGTAGGACACGACGTTCCGCGGCAAGCCATTCCGGCGGACGAGAGACTTGTCATCACGTTCTGTGATAATCGGGATGCCGTATTGTCCTCCTGAAAAAGGCCTGCCCTCGATCATTCGGATATGCATTTATGAACATCCTCAAAATCGGCGTGAAAGTCCATGGTGCTCACCTAGAATGCCTCGAACGGCCCAAAAAAGGAACGATTGAGGTATTCTAGTTCGGAAAAAATTTGGTGTCGATTGTCACAACTGTTTGCGGAAAGTCGCCAACGGCAAATGAAGAGAAGCGGAAGCTTTTTAATCAAGAAATAAAGTAATCATGTTCACTTTCATCGTGTTTGTCGGCGCGTTTTATGCCCAAAGAGCAAAACACGAAAACCGCGTCGCCAGACTCTGTTTGTCTGTGTATTTTGAAGTGTTTTGTTGACAACACAAGTCCCACTAGGAAACAAGTTTCCTTGCCCCCGTGTTCCGCGTCGTGTCCGCTGGGTGGGACGGCGGACTCCGACGAACAGGCTGTCTGTCGGTGTCGTCTGTCGCTCGTTGTCGTGTGTCGCTGTCGTTTGTTGCTGTCTGTCGCTCTAGTGGGACGCGGCTAAAACCGTTTGGCCACGAGCGCGCTGCCTGCTTGGTCAGCTGCGCTCGCGGCAATATAGTACTCGCATATCGTTGGAAGCAAACCTATGCGGAGGGCAAGTTCGTCTGCTTCTTGCGCAGGGGCTGCGGTGACGTCAGAACGCAGAGCTCTGATTGGCTCGAGTGGAAAGATTCTGGGTCGCCGAGACCCACTATCTGAGCGTTGTCTGCTTCTTTGCAACGTCGTCTGCTATTTGACACCTGTCTTAACTTTACAAGCGAGCTCGACTTCGCCTTTCAGAGAGGGCAGACAATATAACTCGAGCGGCACGATGTGATTTTGTCGAACAACTAGCAGACGCGTATCAAGGAGCAAAGCCAAAGGACTCACGGTCGAGGTGGCCGACGCGCCAAGTTTTGTCTGCTAACAACCGAGAACAAGGGTGGTTAGCGTCCGCGAGTTCCCTCTTTTCGTGTGCGGCGTCGAGCGTATCGGGGAAGTTATGTCGTAAACTCGTTGACACCAAGAAGTAATTATTGTTTTTAGTTTTGGCGAAATTTTATGGAAACTTATTTTTCTATGCACTGTTATTAAAACAGACGAACTTTCGCTGGGGGGTAATCTGATGGACTTCAATAAGCCCTCTGTATTTGCTCAAGCCACTTTTTTCTAAGATTACTGTCTTAAAAGACAGGGATAAAAACACGCTGTTTCCTTCAGTGTAACGCGCGTGCGGCCCCGGACATCTAAGGGCATCACAGACCTGTTATTGCTCTATTTCGTGCGGCTAGGAGCCGCTTGTCCATCTAAGATGGGTGCAAGGAGCAGAGAACCACGCACCTATTTAATAGGCTTGAGTCTCTTTCGTTATCAGAATTAACCAGACAAATCGCTCTACCGACTAAGAACGGACATGCACCACCATCCACCGAATCAAGAAAGAGCTCTCAATCTGTCAATCCTCCCAGAAATTGAAACTGCGACACACCGTCGTGAATGCGCCCACCACATCCGAAGACGCAGCACGTTTTCATTTCCCCTGGTAACTGCCGACAGCGCCTGATCGAAGCCGACCTCTAAATCACACAGGACAGAAGCGGAACGTTCTTTTCTCTTCTTTTTTTAACTAGTAACCACGCGAAGGACTCACGGCTACAGCCACAGCTGCTACAGCACGTCCGCCATTGCCGACGCCGAGATATTTACATCCGCGACCCCTCCACCCCCTCTCCTCCCCCCGAGGAGGCGGAGCTTAGTATAAGCTCCTCTCCCACCTTCACACCTCCTTTCCCATGCGCAAAAGACCAAAAGGCGCCCACTTGCAAGGCGCATAGTTTTAGTATACAGGATCTAAATACAAAGCAGGCGAGTAAGCAAAGCCTGAAGTATCGTGACGCCCACAACCGCGCCTGGGGCGCCTAGAACTAGGGGTTTCCAACTACAAGTTTGGGGCAGACGCTTTACACACGCGCCAGATTGAGCCGCCATAGCCGCCCTTCTCTTGTCTTACCGAGATGCCGAGCCACTGAAGCGGGCGTTGACGAGTCTCCACAACGGCCTATGCTGGGGGGAAGGACACAGTAACACTTAAAATGGCAATAACCTGTCCTGCTGTGGAAATGATGAAGTCAAGCGAACGGAATAAGAGGGAACAAAAACTGAAGGTCAGTTATGGCGGCGCCCATGCACAGCTGCTGTAAAGCGTCTATACGAGCTATGAGGAGGCGACGAGGCGCTGATCGTCTGCAAGTGACTCCGCTTCTCCGGCCTCTTTTCTCCTCACCACGTGACAACGCACTGCACGCGCACTTGCGACAAGCCACCCAGGAGGGTACCCATTAATTTGCAAGATCTCTCCAAATGCTTTACTATACTCTATTTCACCTTACGATGTACTGCAGGAAAGCCTACAAGCGCGAGCTCCCTGCTCTGGGGCAGATATCGGCGGCACAAGCTCTCGTGCATTAAGGGCAGCTGCCAACGCTATGAGCTCGCGCTTCTAGCCTTCGCTGCGGTACACGCTCATTTGCATTAGACAGAACGCCTACAGCGCCGAATCCAGCCCTGACGGAGTGGAGGTCCGAATCAGTCCACGTGCATGTGCACGTGGATGTTCGCGGCAGCCGGAGCGGTGTCGTCTCCGATTCTACCTAAAGCCTCTTCATGTTTCAAAAGTGGCGCAAGGTGCGTCGATGCACGAGGCACGTGCAACGTGCAACCCTTGGCAAGATGATGGCGGCACAGCGCAACAAAGTATTTGGCGCAGCACTGAGCTAGATTTTAGACGCCATGTTCTTCCTTGAAGTGGCGCGCGGCACGTGTCTCGAGCACTTCCACAACAATATATGTGCAATGTAGAACAAACATCATCGTCATCATCATTTACCGCCCGATAGCCGAGACCTCCCCGACGATAGATGGCTCTCGCCAAGCCTAGAAAACCTGTCCGCGCCGAGGCTATTGTATTTGAGAGGAGTGGACTGTATTCCCCCTAGTAGAGTATTTGATCTCTCCATGGTTGGAGTTGCTTTCTCTCTCTCTTTCTTAAACCTGGGGTTTTTACAGTGCCCACTGCAGTGCCCGACATTCACCGGTACTGCGGAAACGGAAGTAACCAAACAGTGTTGCCAGAGTTTCAAAACTAGCTTGAACACAATCATGCTTATATTTTGGTGAAAATATTGGGGAAGCAAGATGGTGGTGGGAGAGGATATCAGAAAAAAGACCGGTAGGTGGCATCACTCTAAACAAAGAACGCTATTGGAGCTTCGAAGCCTTACTTGCATTAGCCACAGTTAAAAAAAACTACACTCTCAGAAAACTAGGAACGCCGTAGAAAATACACTTATTTAGTTATTTTAGATAACCTCAAGGAAACGAGGGCATTGAAGAGGGTAGTGGGTTACAAGTAAATAAAAATAAAAATAAAACAACACATTCTAAGAATAGAAATTATTATCGGTTAATAAAATTCTAAATTATAGACATTGTTAAAGATTTAAAGCCTACGTAATCAGATATAGTTACAACAATCTTTGGAAGGTGGTTCTGTAAAAGTTCGGTTCGAGTTATGAAG
Source organism: Ixodes persulcatus (assembly GCA_013358835.2). Taxonomy (NCBI): domain Eukaryota; kingdom Metazoa; phylum Arthropoda; class Arachnida; order Ixodida; family Ixodidae; genus Ixodes; species Ixodes persulcatus. The sequence continues at coordinate 735,530 of JABSTQ010010718.1, forward strand.
GAACCGTGAAAAAGTTAAACACGATGGTATGCCTATGTTTCGTTGTTGATTGATCAATAATCAAAAACATAGAAGCTAGCGTTAAAAAAAATATTCAATGGTTTACTAATGATTATTCAATGATTATCCAATTGGTAGCCGTGTTGGCTAGCGCACATCAGCTCGCAGCACGCGGAGCGAAAGCTCGCACTACAGAACCCAATGATCCTGTGTTCAATCCTCACCCCTACCCTTTTCGACCTGGATGAGCATCGTACCGGCGTGCAGTTATTGTATCACTACTGCGTGATGCACGTTAAAAACCACAGGCTAGCGGTTGTACTGCAAAAGGCTAAATTTCTCGTCCACAACAGGGAGACAAGTCGCCCGCTGAGGCAGACTAAGTTCTGGGCTGTTTAAACAAACATACATCACATTTTTGAATTTTTTTCTATATCGTTTGGTTTGGGGTATACACTGAGTTTCATTCTCTTTTATGAAATATCTACGAAGGCGGGTGGTTCATTAATATGGGATTAGAAACGTTTCACACTTGAGCGAAATCGAAGAGTTTAAAAGACTGATAAAAACACGTATTTACCTCTTGAAGTTTTCTTTTCCTAAATAATAACGGTCAAGGATAACGAAAGATATATTTTTTTATTTATTGATACTACTATCTCCTCCGAGAGATGTGGTAAGAGGGGGTACATAATGTTTTTTTGTTGTTTTTTTTTCTATGAAAGAGTACATTTCTAGTCATTTTCTGCACACGGGAACAAGACAATCAGTGTCTTCATGACGCAGTACATAAAAAAAGAAAGCAAAAACAAGAAACTTACATGAAATATCGTGAATCGCAGGAGTTACAGAAACTGCGAAGGTTAGCAGTGAGTGATGACTCAGATGACGCATTTATTATATGACTGGATAGGGCATTCCAATCATGAATGGTACTTGGGAAACATGAGAACTTAAATACATCGACACTCCAGCTGTATTCTTGTAATGATCTACAATGAAAATTTCGCGTGGGTCAATTATGAAGAGCAGGTCAACATATGTAGAGGTGTTTCACGATTGTGAACCGGAGGAGGAAAGAGAAGAAGACGAAAAGGAGACCGAGGCGTGGTGTGGGAAAAAGGAAAAAAGAAGAGGTGTGGAACGAGCATCGAGAGGGACGTGACAGCACTGGTCCGGTGAACAGCACGGCGACTTCGGCTACGCTCCGGAGGAAGCCCACCCGAGGCCCGCTCCCGGGAATCTACCGTGATCAACCAACGAGGCGGCCTTCGTCAGAGCGGCAAGATGATGTTCTTCCCCAAGGAAAGAGACCTGGGAGCGCACTAGAGCAGGGACACTTCAAGGTCGTGAGTGCTCGGGGTGGAGACTTGGGTCTAGGGGACTAGGACAATACTGTACCGTACGGTTTCTTATGCCTTTCGCTTTGTTTATTTATGTAAATACATGTACATACGGTGAAATTTCGTAACCTGTTCGTCCCGGTCCTCTGATTTCGGGGTCCGTCTCGGTTGAACGTGACAAATTGGCGAGCCTGCCAGGATTCTTTTTTTTTTTCCATCAAATTTTGCTTGAATCACGTCGACCGGGACACCTAGGGATCTGTGAAACCGGACGTAACAGTATGGAAAACGAAAGATTGATCGCGGCCGGGGAAAAGTTAGGTTATGTAGGGGAAGAATTGAAGAAATGGGTTGAGGATGAAAAGGCTAGTGCTCGAGAAGAAAGGGCAAGGGCAAGACAGGAACGAGAGTTGGAGGGAGCACTGTTGGAAAAAGAACGATCGTTCTACAACTTAGACTAGCGGTACCGGAAGGAGCGGCGTCTGGTCGCGAAAGGATCCGAGGCGATGGGGAAGGTGCGACGCCAGGACACGGACACCAATTTAGTCCTCACAAGTTGATTCCCCATTTAATGAAGACCGAGACGATTTAGATGAGGTAGCATCCAAAGCGGATCTATATCTAGAGGCCCAGTTGCAAACAGGGGCGAGCAGGCCGAAGATGGAGGACTGCACCAGGAAGTCTAGTGCTGGAGAGACAGACAAAGCGACGAGCGGTGCAAGCAGAAAAACCATCCGATGCTTCCTCTGTAATAAGGTCGGCCACAAGGTAGAAAATTGCAAGAACCGCCCGCCTACGTTCAAAAAGCTGACGTGCTGGAACTGTGGAAGACCCGGACATCGAGCCGAGAATTGTGGGACGAGACAAAACGATCGACCTCAAGCGTCCTGCGTATTAGCTGAGCAAAGAGATGGCAGTGCTGCCGAGTTTGATGAAGCCTTTGTCACGCTTCAGAACGGCGCCAAGATCCCAGTGATCAACGCGTCCGTAGGACGAGCTCCAAAGTTTCTGGCGGAAAACATGCCGGTAGTGGAGGGACGGCTAGGTGACCGCAAAATAACGGTGTTGAGGGACACCGGTTGAAATACGGTCGTTGTACGAAAGGAGATGGTTTACCCTGAGGAATTTACCGGGAAGTCAAGTCCAGTCTATCTGTTGGATAGGACCGTGAGGCATGTGCCCGAAGCGGAGATCAGGGTGAGGACACCATACTTCACCGGAAGGGTAAGGGCGAAGTGTGTTAGTAACCCGCTGTACGATCTTGTGCTCGGTAACGTGCCGATGATGTGAGGCGTTAATGATCCGGACCCGAAGTGGAACGAAATGGAGGAGGCGAGTCCAGCTGGAACATTGGACATTCAGACGTCCGTAAAACAAAACCAGGAGACAAGCCAAGAAAAAAGCGCAGAACGAGCTCGCAAGGTCTCTTCCGAATCATTGCCGGAGAACACCCCAAGCTCGGGACAACGCGAGGACGAGCCCATGCTCATCGCGAACGCGACAGAGACAGGAAAGAACAAAGATCAATCTAAAGAACCGCGAGCCGAACTGAGGGTACCGCAGGTTTCGCCACTGGAAGGGACAGCCGAAGAGATGCTCAAGGAGCAAGGAAACGACAAGAGCCTCGAGAAATGTTTCCACAACATCGGTAAGATCTTTCCTAAGCATGGAGGAAGAACCAAGCGAAAGTTCTTTATAAGAAACAAGTTGTTGTATAGGAGTGTCATCTACAGCTCCGGAAGAAAAACGAATCAGATGGTGCTTCCCGAGAAGTTCAGACGAACCGTGGTAGCCCTGGCCCACGATAGCATAATGTCGGGTCACCAGGGGATAAACAACATGATAGGGCTGGTCGCAGAAGAAGTTTTCTGGCCCGGAATGCAGAGTGAGATACGAAGATACGTGCGATCTTGCGACGTTTGCCAGTGCACCGTGCCTAAAGGAAGAGTGAGTAAGGCACCCTTGGGGACTATGCCAACCATAGCGACGCCCTTCCAAAGGATTGCCATAGACATCATTGGCCCCATTACGCCGAAGTCGGATTCGGGAAAGAGATACATCCTGACCATGGTGGACGTAGCCACTCGCTACCCGGACGCGGTAGCTTTGCAAAGCACTGGTACCCCAGAGGTGGCGGAGGCGTTGATGGACATGTTCGCCCGATATGGCGTACCGGAAGAGATCCTCAGTGATTGAGGATCAAATTTTACATCGGACCTTATGAAGGAGGTGGGCCGTCTGTTGTCAATGAGACACCTCCTAACGACCCCCTATCATCCTATGTGCGACGGCCTTGTGGAAAGGTTCAATGGCACATTAAAACAAATGCTCAGACGAATGTGCCAGGAGAGACCTAAAGACTGGGACCGGTACTTGCCCGCTCTACTTTTTGCACCACAGTCCAGCTTAAAATTCTCTCCATTCGAACTCTTGTATGAGAGAAGAGTACGAGGACCGTTAGCCATCCTAAGAGAAGTCTGGTCCAACGAAGCATTGAAGAAAGAAACAAAGACTTCGTATGGATACGTTTTAGAGTTGAGGGAGAAGCTCGAAGAAACATGTGAGCTGGCCCATCGATGTCTGGAGGTAGCGAAAGAAAAATATAAGGGAAATTACGACCATAAGCGGGTCAAGCGTGAAATGAAGGCTGAAGATAGGGCGCTAATACTTCTTCCAAGTGATAACAACAAGATGCTTATGCAGTGGAAGGGCCCGTTTGAGGTCACTGCCCGAAAAAACGAAGTAGATTATGAGCTTGAGATTGGAGGAAGGAGCAAAGTATTCCACGTGAACATGCTTAAAAAGTACGAGGAGAGGGAAGAGAGCGTAACAAGTCGGCTTAAGCTGTGGGTTGGCCGTAAAAGTCGACGAGGATAGTGACGTCATCACCGAAGGAGGTGAGGACGAAGTTCCAATGCTCTCCCTGACAAAACAGCAAGACAAACGAGACGTGGTAGTCCATACCAATTTAGACAGAGAGAAAAGACAACAAGTGTTTGACTTGATCAGTGAATACGAAGAGATCTTTTCAGATCTACCGGGAAGGACGAACTTGATGACGTGCGACCTCAAGTTGACCACCCAAACGCCGGTACACATCAAACAGTATCCACTACCATTGAAAGTACATAATCTAGTGGAGGAAGAGATCACCGCGATGTTGATGATGGGGGTTATCGAAAGATTGACGTATAATGCTCATATGGTAATGGTGAGAAAACCGGACGGTTCGAACCTGTTCTGCATAGATTTCAGGCGTCTAAACCAGGTGTTGGTGTCCGATGCTGAACCCATACCAAGGCTAGACGTAACGTTTGCGAATGTGGGATGCAAAAAGTTCTTCTCAAAACTTGATTTGACCAGAGGCTATTGGCAAATACCCATGGAGGAAGTGTCAAAAGCCAAGACCGCCTTTTCGTCATCAAGTAGATTGTATCAATTTAAGTTCATGCCGTTCGGGCTGAAAACGGCAGCAGCCAATTTCACTAAGTTGATGCGGAAGCTTCTGGAGGGTATCCCCGACGCACATCATTACATCGACGATGTACTGGTAGCAACAGACTCGTGGAAGCAACACCTCGACACGCTGAGAGAAATATTTGACAGGTTGCGCGCCGCCGGCATTACAATAAAGCCGAGGAAGTGTAAATGGGATTCCGACAGATAAGCTTTTTGGGGCACCGAATAGGATTGGGGCTTGTTGCACCAAGGCAAGAGATCCTTACGCGGATACAAGACGCACCCAGACCAACGACGAAACGTCAGGTTAGGTCATTTTTGGGGCTGACAGGATTTTACCGAGAATTTATACCAAACTACGCGGGAGTAGCGGCTCCTCTGACAAACCTGACGAAGAAGGGAGCAAGTAATGAGGTTGAGTGGGGTGAGGAGCATGAAGCAGCCTTCTCGCTCCTGAAGCAGTCGTTAGCCGAGCCACCCATTTTGCTGGCTCCGAATGTAGAGAAGGGATTCACTTTGCGCGCGGATGCTTCTGACACGAGCTTAGGGGCGGTATTACTGCAAGAGAGAGACGGGGTATGGCATCCCGTAGCTTACGCGAGTCGTAGACTCAGCAACGCGGAGAAGAACTTTGCGACCGTAGAAAGAGAATGCTTAGCACTGGTGTGGGCGGTGGAGAGGTTCAAGATTTATTTGTACGGCCAACACTTTCGGGTACAGACAGACCACAAGCCGCTTGAGTTCATCAACAACGCTAAACGCAACAACAGTCGCATCATGAGGTGAAGTATGAAGCTGCAGGACTACAGCTTCCACATAGAGTACATAAAAGGAAAAGATAACGTCGGCGCCGATTACTTGAGCCGGATATAAACGTGTAATTAACAGAGGGTATGTAATGGTAGGAAAACAGCGTTTCCCAGTGTTTCAGTTTGATTATTTTCTTTCTTTTTGCTGAGGACGAGTCACAATGTCCCTTCAGGGTTAATTGAGTAGGGCAAGCGCATATCGATTGAGTAGCTGTGTTTTGAGGTTCGTGGGGAGGCATGGAAATCTCGTGGCGCTATACACGTGCTGGTTTCTGTTAATAAACAGGGTGGGGTTAGTACAGTGCCAAGAGTGTGGTAATGTGTTGTGCATGCGGATGCTACGACGACAAGCCGTGTGCTGTGAGTGAAACGATACCAGAAGGGTTCTGCTTTACGCGCCATGACAGCCGAGAAAAGACACCCAGGAAAGGACACGCAAGTGTAAACGAAGAGGAAGAAAATTCACAAGATGAATTTCTCGAACGTTGGGGGCATTGTCACGATTGTGAACCGGAGGAGGAAAGAGAAGAAGACGAAAAGGAGACCGAGGCGTGGTGTGGGAAAAAGGAAAAAAGAAGAGGTGTGGAACGAGCATCGAGAGGGACGAGACAGCACTGGTCCGGTGAACAGCACGGCGACTTCGGCTACGCTCCGGAGGAAGCCCACCCGAGGCCCGCTCCCGGGAATCTACCGTGATCAACCAACGAGGCGGCCTTCGTCAGAGCGGCAAGATGATGTTCTTCCCCAAGGAAAGAGACCTGGGAGCGCACTAGAGCAGGGACACTTCAAGGTCGTGAGTGCTCGGGGTGGAGACTTGGGTCTAGGGGACTAAGGCAATACTGTACCGTACGGTTTCTTATGCCTTTCGCTTTGTTTATTTATGTAAATACATGTACATACGGTGAAATTTCGAAACCTGTTCGTCCTGGTTCTCTGATTTTTGCGTCCGTCTCGGTTGAACGTGACAAGGTGTCAAAAATAAATCGGTTGTTTAGTAGGTCGAGCACAAATTTTAATCTTTGAACCATGCGCCAATGGGTTACTGAGCGAATGCTAGAACACGCATATACTTCTGAAACCGGGTATTGTCCCTGAAATGTGTTGTATATGAAATGCAAGCTTTTTCTTTGAATGGATTCAAGTAAATTTATGTTGGTTTTAGTAAACGGGTCCCAGCCACGTATGCATACTTTAATATAGGCAGACGAAACAGTTTGTAGACTGTTAATTTTACGTCGGATCAGGTTCGCTTTAAATTTCGCCGGAGAAACCAGAGCTTAGTTAATGCCCTGCGCACAATGTAGCTAATATGGGTCTTCCAAGGCTGGTCATCTAAAATGATTACACCGTGGTATTTATAGGAAGTCACTTCGGCTAGGACAGTATTGTTAATGGAATATTTACAGGAAACCAAAGTAGTTTTGCGGGTTATATGAATTCTAACACATTTGTTAACATTAATGACATCTGCCACGAGTCACACCAACCATGTACCTTAGATAAGCAGCCGGGAAGTAAAGTCTGATCTCTAACATCATTTACCTCAGTGAAGATAACAACATCGTCCACAAATAAACGTGCTCGCACAGGAAAATTGGTAGTGGTTTCGTTCATAGAAATTGAAAATACAAAGGCCTAAGGACGGACCCTTCTGGAACACCCGATAGCACAGGGACTAGCAAGGTTGCGTTAGAGTTTATCTGAACGTACTGTTTTCTTTCTAGCAAGAAATTTTCAAGTCAGAAGTAGATTGATCTAATTTTCCACGATTGATTTAAGTTTTAGAAGCAATTTTACAGTGTGATACTCTGTCAAACACCTTAGTGAAGTCAAGAAAAATTACATCAATCTGTTTAGAACAATTTAATATTTCAGCAAAATCATGGACGGTTTCAAGTAATTGTGTCGTGGTGGAAAGGCCACCAAGAAAACCATGTTCATCCACGTTAAAAAGGTTGTGTTTATCTAAAATGCGATGCCAAACGCGTATATGTATAAATGAAATTAGATGGTTAAAAGACACACAATTGAACGGCCATAGGCGCAACCCAGCGGGCACTGCCTTTGAAGGAAAAAGCCCGCCTCAAAATCAAGAACCACAATCATCATCATCATCTTTTACCGCCCGATAGCCGAGACCTCCCCGACGATAGATGGCTCTCGTCAAACCCACAATTCAATTGGGGAAATGTCACGGCTGCGGGACGTCCAGCCATCGACCCAGACACCTGTCCGCGCCGAGGCAATTGTATTCTTGAGGAGTGGAATGTAGTCCCCCTAGCAGAGTATTTGGCCAGGGTGTGCACAAAACGCAGAAAGAGGGCTTTACATGCTCTATTGGTCAAGCAGAAGCCGAAAAGAATCCCCTAGCGGTGGTAGCGAGAAACAGTTTTATTCCTAGGTATATGGTTTTAATAAGCGCGTAAGAGTTAAATGTAGTAACCCTTCATGATTGCAAATAGGGTGCACGTGATGTTTCGATCATAATCATGCAGAAAGATGTAAGAGTGAATGTACCGCTCAAATCCGTTTTGCTCGGACAGAGTGTGACCGTTCGGACGGTATATTCCCGGCCCTGGGCGCCTGGTGTACGGTGTATGTCGATCGTTCTGCTATTTGCACTCTTCCACCGTGATTTTGAATGACCGTGATTGAAACATCACGTGCACCATATTTTCAATCGTCGAGAGTTAATCCGACGCACTTAAATAAGTTTGTTTCTCGCGACCACCGCCAGGGTAATATTCCCGGCTTCTTGGTGGCCAAATTCGAATTTGTGAAGATACCCTGGAACACGCCCCAGCCATTTTTCTCCTATACTGGCCAAACTCTCTCTCTACACGGCTCTCACCAGCCAGTTTCGCTACGCCGACTCTGCCACCATGCATCCTGGGAACTGTAGTCTTTCTGCGGGCGCGACAACCCCGCTGCGGCTTGGCATGAGCAGAGCACGAGACGGCACGAGTTGACCGGTCCACAGTCGCCTGCCTCCTGTGAACTACAATTATGCCGGCGTCACACATGCGTGGAACGCTCGATGAGATCGGTCTCGCCTTGAGTCACTGAATGATGTCTCGCCTGCTCGATGCAAAAGAGAACCAAACACTCGAACATAACTCAACCCGTTGCTACCGTTGCCACAAAGGAAGCATGCATGACTAAAGGAGCGTCTGCCTTTATTTTCACTGCTTTTCTATCGCCCTCTCTTCTTCTCTTTCTCCCCGGAGGCAACTGTGCTAGGTTCATAAAGCTGAACGCCGCCCTGCTCCGTGAAAAATTATTTAAAAAATTTGCGAAACTGTAATAGTTCTCTAGATGATAATTCATCAACTTGTAGTGTTTTAACCCGATTTAAAAATCGCGCGAAAAGAACGCCGCAACTCTGCACACAACGCTTAAAAGAATGACGTAGTCGTATCAGTCACGTCGTTACTTGTTGCGTTGTCGCACCCAACAAGGACACGCTGCCGAGATGGTAACGACATGACTGACCATGCCACTGTTCTGAGCGTTTTTGTAGGCAGAACTTGCGGCACACTTTTTTGCGCGTGATTTCTAAATCGGGCTAAGAAAACGTAAAAATCGATCACATAATATCTAAAAATCTATTGCATTTTCACTTTTTTTTTTTTAAATTGAGCTTGCCTGTAATAGTAATTATCGTCACTACTGCAATTGGTACATGACCCCTAAACCTAATATTTAAAAAAAAAAATATGTTAATTAACGGATTTGAGTTAATGAGCCAACTTACAACGACGATTACCTTCTCATGTAATAATGTTCGCGGAGCCTGATAAATACATGGTAAATACAGCAGTCGTCTAAATCTCACCGCCTTCCTTTTAAAAAAAAGAAGTTCGAATTAAAATACAAACAAACTATAAATGACAACAAAAAAATTGAAACGTTCGATAAACCTCTTCCGTCAAATACGCTCTCCTACAAGTCCCAAAGGACAACGCGATTCAATATGCCTGAGTCCGAGTGACCTCTGGACAATGCGATCAATGCAGAGCTAGGAAGACCTCCGGGGAATAGAAAAACCGACGTCAAGTGAAAATCCCGAACTCCTTCGATCTATTCCACTAGCGGTGCGCCGGACAATTTATATTCGTTCATCTTCATAGGCCTCGCAAAGAATTCTCAGCGAGAGAACCTGGGCTCATAGAGAGAGAATTCAGCAAACATGTCGTCACGAATCAAATCCCTCGCCGCCGCTGTACGTTTCGGTGAGCCAACTTTGAATATTGGTTTCGTAATATGGCTGCCGCAGACATATATGAGTTTCCATGTCATTCGCAGCTTTGGACAAGACAAAAGAAAGTGCTATTTACACAAGGAGCTGTGGACTATCGTCCTTGATTTGACCCGACATCCTCAGGACGAGTAGCCGAGTGCCTCGAGCAAGCGCCCCATGCCTTCCGCCGAGCTTTGGCTGAGTGTGCGGGATCGAGGTGCATGACAAGCCGAACGGTTGTCGAGGGTAGGACACTCGCTCTGGAGGCGGGACGACTAAAGCTCCTCCCTACCCTTCTCCCCTTGTCAGTGTGTCTAGCGAGAGGAAATAAAAAGCTGGGGCCCGCAAAGCACAGCCTTTTAATTTTTTGTTTGTTTTAGTTTTACGCACAGCTTCACCTCATTAATACTTTTTTTACTACGCTCCATAAAAATACTCATATCTCATAACGCCATACAAAAAAACCCACGTAAAGAAAAAATGGAAAATAAAATAGTTTTATCGGCGGACTTCCAATTTAAAGCGAATAAAGACAATCTCGCTTTTCTTATACCTGTGTTATACGCATGAGACACCCAAAACGTTGTGTATGCTGTGTGCCAGATTTATCGAATTAATGTAGGATGTCCCAAGTCACTATTCCCGATCTAAAATTAACCGTAAAAATTGACGCCTGCACGTAGCAATCTAATCTTTTCTTTAAACGTGTATTTCACAGGTCCATTTCTTTTGTGTGAAATTAGAAAGCGTCGCTGCCTTTCGTAAAATATAGACTCATGAAACTTGCCATGGTCAATGGCGAGCGGCGACGCAGGCGACCAAGTCGAGTGGCGGGGTGCGCTTGGCGCTCGTATTGATAGATGGCGCTACCCTCTTATCGAGACGGCTCGCGACCACCGTGGTTTATTAAAATGAGCATAATCTTCTTGTAATGTACCTTTGGTTCAAAAATAAATGAGGACAATAAAAGCAAAACTTAAAATAAAAAAGCGTCTGCATAACGACGGCGCTTTTGCTAGCAACCAATTTCGTCTGCGTGTTGTCTGCTTTCTTTTGCTGGTCGGCTGCATCCTCAGACGCTGCTCCCGAAGACATGTATCAATACACGCGCCAAACACGCCTTGCTACTCCACTTGGTCGTCTGCGTCACCGCCTGCCGTTGACCCTGGCAAGTTTCTTAGCCCTATTTTTTGCTACACTTTGTAATTTAACAAGTAAAAATCGACCTGTGAAATACATCTCTGAGCAAAGATTATGATTGCTACGTGCACGCGTCAATTTTTACGGTTCATTTTAGATCGAGCCCGGCAACTTGGGACACCCTATATATGACTTATTGGAAACTTATTAAAGAGAGGTGGAAGAAGACAATGCTACTTGTGTGCCATCTGACAGGGAAAGCGTAGTAGACACCGGACAAACATCAAATCGACCTGTGCGTTTTGGTTGAGCAAAATGCAAATAATGCGTCATAAGGTTCATTCTAATGGTAATAAGGAAGACAGGTCATATGGGTGCATGTGGTTTTAACAGAATTCGTTGCATGGCTGGCACGTCATATTTGGGTACCCATCCAGGTATAGAAATTGACAGGCCGGCTACTAGCCGATCGCAGACTCAGCACTCGTCTCTTTTCTGATAGAAAACCAGCACCAGCAGAACATCCTCCTCGAGTGCCTTCGTGTTACTCCAAGTTACTCCCAGCGAGGGGAAAACATCACGTGCTTAGATATACAGCGGTACTCTGCTCCGCGAAACAAGCGAGTTCGGGAGTTCGCCAGAGAAAACTGCGCAAGAAAGAGAAAAAAAGGAAACAGGAGAAAACAAACGCATGCTACGTTAGGCGCGCTCAGTTTGCCACCACCGGTTGAGGTAATTCGAATGTTTTGTAATATTTTGCCACGAGGTGGTGCGCTGCTCAACTCGGTGGTGTAGTGTGCCTTGTTAAAGAGAGGGAGAAATATAAACTATAGAGTGAGTTTCATTATAATGGTGGATGCCTCCTGAAGCTCCTGAGCAAATTGATCTCTAGTGCGCATACGTGGAGTGGTCGTGGGTCAAGGAGAAATGCGGGGAGAGTGGCAACGACGAATGCAGACGGTCAACGTTTACGTCACTTGCTTGAAGCTCATATTGCAAATGCGGCCTAAAAACCACGCGAAACCGATCCAGCATTTGGCAACACTCTGTAATGGAGGCACACTGCCGGGCTTCCGCATTCCCACCTTTTTTTGTTTTCCGCACGCTGGACCAACTACGTACAACAAACAGGCTCTGAGAACTTAGGGTGCCTTCGTGTGCGCTTTGCTTAGGACAGAGCCGTATATTAAGAAAGTTTGGCCGTTTCTTGGGAAGTATAAGAGGCAAATGAAGGGGCGTCATTGGCCGAGAGCAGGGTTGGGCGTGTTCCAGGGCGTCTTCACAGATTCGAATGTGGCCAGCCAGAAGCCGCGAGTAATGCCCAGGCGGTGGTGGCAAGAAATAAAATGAATAAACGCGTCAGAGTAACTCTTGGTGGCTGAAAATATAGTGCACATGTTTTTACGATCACGGTCATGCAAAATCAAATTCAAGGAGAACGATCGACGTGGTGCATACCCCAGGCGCCGAAAGCCGGGAAAATGACATCCCAGCGGTCAGACTCCGACGGAGCCAAAGAGAGTTCGAGCGGTACATTTTAATCTTACATCTTTTTGCATGATCATACTCGAAACATCAGTGCACTATTTTTTGAACCATGAAAAGTACTCCATTTAACTCTTACGCATATATTAAAAGTGTTATCTCGCTATCACCGCTTGGAGATTATTTTCGGCTTCTGGTTGGCCAAGAGAGCATGCCCAGCCCTTTATCTGCATCTGTTGCACGCCTTGTCCCTGCCCACATCATATTCTGTGTTACCACTTCCTTTTCCAAACAAGCATGACAAAGTGGCGATATTTTTTTTCGTTAATAGGGCTTGCAGAGCATTTTTCATTCCTGCCAATATCTGAAACCTACGAAGTGCTCAGTACTTTCCATTATATTGTTATTCACGTCGGACGAGATGAAGCCGAGCCGCTCGGCGAAACTGTCGTAATACATACAATAAACTCCTAGCATAGCAACTCCGCCAGTACGGATCTCTGACTTATTACATTTTCCCGGTCCATTGTTCTCAAACTACTCTGCTTCACCTATATATATATATAATTAAAATTTGTTAATTAGCTTTTTAATTAGTGGAAATAGACATATGGTTCCAATTAGAAAGTTTCTGAGCGTTATCAAAAACCACTAAATCAGTCATTTTCAGAAAGACTTATATATATATATATAGCGGTTGCGGTAAGGCGCCCGCGCGATTTTTCCGCCTCTTATCTAGCCCCAGCCTTGTACCTGCTCCACGAGTGGTAACTTTAGTACAATACTACGCTTCTCACGCGCTCAAAGTCTTTCTGAAAATGACTGATTTAGTGGTTTTTGATAACGCTCAGCAACTTTCTAATTGGAACCATATGTCCATTTACACTAATTAAAAAGCTAATTAACATATTTTAATTATTAGCTGGCTAATTAATATGCTTTTGGCAATAAGTGACATCCGCCGTGGCTGGTAGTTAGTTCCTGAAGACAGTTTCTTTTTTTTTTTTCAAACCCCCTAATGTTTAGGATTTTTTAAAGTCTTCGCGAAAACAGTGTGTCTGTGTGTGTGTCTTTTTGATATATATATATATATATATATCTGTATATTATACAGGGTGTTTTTTTTTTCTTTACAGAATTACTTTAAAAATGCCATGAAAGTTACACTTATGCAGTTTGTGCGAGTGAGTTACACTGCCAGGGGCACATTACGTGGGTGGTTAATCTCTGCGATAAGTCAGGTAATTAATTAAACGTCGTTAATTTACTTTTTAGTTAGTTAAAATAGACATATGGTTCCAATTAGAAACTTGCTGAGCGTCGTCAAAAACCACTAAATCAACTCATTTTAGAACGACTCGAAGCTCGTGAGAAGCTCGGAGCGCACCGAAGTTACCACTCGTGCAGCAGGTGCAAAGCTAGCAGTGGTGGAAGGCGATGATACTCTAATCATTCGCGTTTTGGCGCTGCTAGCTTTGCGCCTGTTGCACGAGTGGTAACTTCGGTGCGCCCCCGAGTTTCCCACGAGCTTCAAGTCGTTCTAAAAAGAGTTGATTTGATGGTTTTTCTTGACGCTCGGTAAGTTTCTATTTGGAATTATACGTCTATTTTCTCTAATTAAACAGTTAATTAACAAATTTTAGTTAATTAGTCGACTTATCGCAAATATTAGCCACCCACATATTGTCCTCCTGGCAGTATAACTCACTCGGACAAACCGTTTAAGTGCAGCTTTCATTGCTTTTTTAAACAAATCTGTAAAAAATAAAAAAACACCCTGTATCATATATATATATATATATATATACGAAGGCCGGACTCCGGCCGAAACGTCGAAGATTAAATCGTCCGTTGTTGCTGTTTTCACCGAGGGTTTTTCTCTTCCCAGTTATATATATATATATATATATATATATATATATATATATATATATATATTAATAACATTGTGTCCTTTTAATTTAGGTGAAAGAATAAAAAATTGGCCGTGAGAAAAGGCGGCCACTCACCGTAGCGAAGTGCTCGTAAATACCAGGTAAGACGCTGCGAAATTATCACAGCATTCAATGGTGGCAATGCCTTTCATTCGTTTCAGTTTTAAACACGAACCCAACACTGCGTGCTCTGAGCCCTATTGGCGACGTGAGCGATCGAAAGTGTCGCTGTGGTCGGCCCACCACAATTGGCCGAATGCTGACTATGACGTCAGCAAAGGATGTATCATCGACGGAAATAAGAGGAATGGAAGAACTTCAAATTTGACGGTGTTAGCCGTGTTGTTTTTAGACCTCTATGATTTCAGGCTTCCAGAATGCCCATTACAAACACCATCGAGCTTGTTGTTCACAAGGTAATGACATCACGAAAGGTAACCGAACGAGGGCGCCACCGAAACATCTCGCCGCTAATACTTAGCAACAACTTGCCAGCTGTTGGGGAAAAAAAGAGACAGGGGACGCACACATTAGCCATGGGGAGATTAGCGGCGAGATGTTTCGGTGGCGCCCTTATTTGGTTACCTTTCGTGACGTCATTACCTTGTGAGCAACAAGTTCAATGGTGTTTGTAATGAGCAGGTTGAAGCCTGAAATCACAGCACACTCAAAGCAACACTGCCAACACCGTCAAAATTGAAGTTATTACATTCCTCTTATTTCCGTCGATGAGACATCCTTTGCTGACGTCATAGTCAGCATTCGGCCAATTGTGGTGGGCCGACCACAGCGACGCTTTCGATCGCTCACGTATTAGCGGCGAGAAGTTTTGGTGGCGCCCTCCTGTGGTTCCCCCTTGTGACGTCATTACCTAGCAAACAACAAGTTCGATGGTGTTTGTTATTAGCATGGTGGAAGCTTGAAATCATTGCGCTCTCAAAGGAACACTGCCAACACCGTCAAAATTAAAGTTCTTTCATTCCTCTTATTTCTGTCGATGATAAATCCCCTTTCCTACGTCATAGTCAGCGTTCGGTCAATCGTGGAAGGCCGACCACAGCGACGCTTTCGGTCGCGCACGGGGCTAATAGAGTCTTCTACTACTTTCTTGTACTCGTGTGCGTTATGGCTTGTTTTTGTCCGAAGAACATTTTCCGCTCTTTATCTGCATTCTTTACATACCCCTGCATTCTTTACTATTTCTAGGGACAGCATTGTTGACCAGATACAACGCTCTAAAGTGATATTTTGTGAGAGTTTGTTCTCTCTTGGCGTAAAGAACAATTCTCTCCAGGTTGGCACATCTTTTTTTTTTTCAGACATTTCTTCCTTCACACATTCGATGATGCACTTCATAGTATGACTCACTTATTCATTCAGACTCTGCGGTCGCCCACGTTTATGTGTGCACCCTGGGCAAAAAATCTATATCCGGTACCGCCGATAGCCGCGCTCGATCCGCGTCCGGAGCCCCTGGCATCCCCATCTGATCCGCAATTCACCAAATCCGATCAATTTCGATCCGTATCCGTCAGGTGACTGCAGATTTCCGCGGATGTGCAGGGCGCTATATGCACTCCGACAGTGACCGACGCTACGATACGATGCAGTAAATCAGCCAGCGCGAAAGAAGGGCAACGTCGCGGCTCTGGTTGTCTTTGTGTGTTTGCAATCGATCTAATCGCACAGAAGAAAAAAACGCAGGATCACAGCACATTTACTGCGCGTGATTGGTTTAATGGGTGATGGCAAACCTAGAAAGAAAACAAGCGCTAGAAACTAGAAACAACTTTAGGTGCAGCTGGATTGGCCCCATAGCGTCGGCTGCGGTCGGACTCCAAGTGAAACGGAGTAAACCCTGGAATTTAGTAAGCTCGATGTCCCATACCTAATCGAATTTTCGGACCAGAGTGATTTGCCGAAGGTCTATAGCTTTGTAGAAAACCAGAAACCCGATATATTTTAACGCGATAGCGTTAATGAGCTCCTGTCGCGGAAAAGCCGGTGTTGGTGGCGTGAAGGGAATATCCTGAGTGGTCGATAGGGTCATGACGTCACAGCCACGTGACCTCGCGCGGAAGCTTCAAACAACCCAAAACGCTCTCATGAAACGTGACGTCACGCGGGGAATAAAACAGATTAAAGCGGGACGCGCGGTGCCAATTAAAGGTCGCCGCATGTCTAGAATGATTTCACTCTACAAAGTAATTTACGTGCGTTAAAGAAAAAATTTAAAGAATTTTAGGCGGGATTCAGACCCATGACCCTTGGGTTTCGAGCGAGACACGTTACTAAGAAACTCAAGGCACGCTTGTACGACCAATGAGAATATGATGCGAACGGGGCCCATATTGCTAACGTTTTCCACTCTTAAAGGCGAAGCTTAGGGGTCCTCCAAGTGTTTTTCACTCAAGGCCAGACATGTACAAGTTACTCAAAAAAAGTAATTAAGTTAATTTATTGAGTATTGACCTCAAAAGTAATTTGAGTAGAGTAGAAATTACTCAAATTAAAAGTAATTGAGAAAATTACTAATTACCGTAAAAAAGTGGCGAATTACTTTTGAAGTTACTTTTAAATGTTTTTGTTATGGTAAAAAGAAAGTACTGAGGTTTTGATTCATTAGCGAAATTGTGCTAGCCAAATATGGATCGGATTGTCTTTTCACAGAAATGCTTTAATAGCTGCTTCTGCTTCTGCGTGCCTAATTGTTTTGTACAGTCTTGTTTGTTTGGTCAATGATGTACTGCAAATGTGTCATTACATTTTGAGGTTTAGCACTGCCTGAGCTTGATTTTTAGACAGTGTTTGCTTGTTTACAGTGTTGCGTAAAGTACATCTACAAAGTTCTTGAAGAAAACTACAAAGTAAATTAAAGGTTATGTACTTCAAGGAAAGTAGTAAGTACACCGGATGCAATGTACTTGAAGTAACGTACTATATAAATACAATATAATTCAAGGTAAAGTAACAGTGCTTTTAACAGAATCTTTCACAGAGCCCTTTCATTCCCTGTACAGTGTTTTACAGTGTTTTCATTCCCTGTACAGTGTACAGCCATTTCTTGTTTTGAAATTCGGGGAATGTACATTGAAGTCGGGAGTTTTACTTTCCTCGGAAAATACTAGTACATGTTCAGAGAATTTACTTCTGGTAAAGTACAATTTTTCTAAACAGTAACGCTTTAGGTACCATGTACATAGAGTACTTCTCAACACAGCTTGTTTATTATTTGTTATATAAAAAATGTTGAGGGAATTACTAAGGTTTCTCGAACGATCTTCAAATCTGTGAAGATCTGAATATCCTATGTTTTGGGAGGATAAGCAACGCAAAAAGGTCCCCTTTGCGTTGCCCTTTACCACGCGATTCTTATGGTGAATTCGGGTGCTCAATCGTCGGCAACTTATTTTGCCGGAAAACCGGTAATAGCGTTCGCGTGGTCAGTTTTCGGCCGGCGCGCACCGTTCGGGTGGTGGTTCTCCGGCAAGCACCGGCAACTTTCCGGTGTTTTTTCCGCCCGAACTCAAAACAGCCGGGCGAGTAGGCGCCAGACTGTATCCAGTGTCGTCACTTCAGAAATGGGAGAGAAGGTCACTGAGAAAAAAATGAACGAAAGAACGAAACTGATCTGAAGTCACTGAGCAGCCACTACTCGAGTCAATCCAAGTCTTTGGGACATGGGTGAAGGCGGCGACAGGCTCTTGCTAGCGGTGTCGAGCGGGCAAGAGGCAAAGTAAACTGCCACCGTCCGGCGTTTCGTATTCAGGTGCTGAGGGTCACGTGGTTTGCCGCCGGCGCGTTTCTTGTTGCCGGTTCTGCCGGCTCGGTCTCGCCGGCGATTGACCACCTGAATTCGCCATAAGAGTACTACGGGAGCACCAAACTACGGGAGCACCAGATGAGCTTCAGAGCAGGTGCTGCATTTTGTTGCCTACTTTGAGTGAGGATGCAGTGTGTGCACGTCCTGTAGTGGGCGAGTTGGAGAGAAGGGAGACCAGCCCTTCCTTCGAATGGGTCAAGTGTCCTTGAGGTTCGGGACACAAAGAAACGCCAGCCTTCGGCGCTAATCCCGCAGTTACTCGGCCTCTCTTGCGTCGTGCCTGTTCGCTCCGCGCACTTTGTACCACTGTTGTTGCAGAGGGGGGATCGGGAAAATTTTGGGGGGTTTCAGACTCTCCAACCCATTTTCTTCCTTCCCCCCCTTTCCTACGCCACATGCTTCCGCCTCTTTGCAAATATCAGCTGATCTTGCAACATCTTATCTCTTTTGTGCAGGAATGTTTGATGAGAGGCAAAAAAACCACTAAAATTAGAAAGTAGTTTGTAATTTGAGTAGAAGTCACTCAAAAAAAGTAATTAAAGTAAACTACTAATTACCGGAATTAACATGTAATTGAAATTTACTAAACTACTCAGAAAAGTAGTTAAATTACAGTAACTTGAGTAGAGTAGTTGAACTACGTACAAGTCTGCTCAAGGCTAGGGAATGTCATTCAGGTGCACCGGTTATCACGCAATTGTCCTACATTGTGAGAAAAAAAAAAGAAAACAACATTTTGCAACTTTCTTTGCTCAATGAAAAATTCAAAATTAATCTTGCGCATGTCTAAATATTTTTTGTTTTTCTGAACATTAGGAGGAACATCTCAAATAATCGGCTTACTTTTATGGTCACAATTCGGTGCTTCCCTATCGAACTTTTACTTATTCAAATAGATGGCATTATGCGCCCGTGTTCGTGAGCAGTTATGGGCTAGCTTCATTCAATTTATGATTCACCAACACAGGGACTCAAAGCGACTCCGTTATATTCGGAGAAAAGCTCTTTATATCAAGGGGAAATGCCATATATGCATAGGTAGACAAGGCAGCAGACTGCATCATCGGAATTTGTGAATTGGGGATTGACGGCGGATGGTTGAAAGTGTTGGGATGGTTGCTCTAAGCGTCTCTCTCACTGGAATATACGAGTGTCATAAAAACTTAATAAACAAACACCTTAAAAAAACGAAGATCGGAAAGACGTTAATTTTTGACCAGAGAAATACCTTCAAAAAACGAGATGCCTTAAAGAAGCCAATTGTAGCGTTAATCTTAATGACTTGTTAAGACTAGACATTCTACAACGAATTTGATGCGAAGAAGTGATAACACTTTCTCTGCGGTTTTCACCCTGCGCGCGGCGTCATAACAATGGTTATTGCACTTTGCACAAAGCAAACGTTCCATTGGGCAATGTTTACGTGCGTTCTTCGCCTCAAATTGGCGCTGTAAAGTCTTATCTTTTGGCTAACTCGAACGGCCAGTATAAGCTTATTGAGATTCTGCAAAAAGTTAAAATCGATCTTGAAAATGACCGAACTGAAGAAGATTCACGCACTCCATGGGACGAATATGCTGCGAATAACCGACGAATTTTGGCCGGCGGCTTTTGCTCTGCGCGTGGAATCAACACAGTGGCTGCTACGTCGCGCGCAAAACGAGCGTGCCGTCGGGTTACAGTGTACTAGAATACTTGGGTAGTGTTGGGACCGGAGCGGCTCGGCAACGGGAGCTCGTGAGGGCGCGTGTATTGACAGTTCGTGGCGGCGCTGTAGTCGAGTTATCCAGAAAAAATCGCGCAGCCCGCCTTTTTCTTTTTTTTTTTTTACTTTGAGCGGTGCACGTGTCGGTACCACGATTTTATACACTCCGTTTCATCTCATGTTGTACCGTAGCGAAGGCTAGAAGCGCGAGCTCATAGCGTTGGCAGCTGCCCTTGGTACACGAGAGCTTGTGCCGCCGACATGTGCCCTAGAGCAACGAGCTCGCGCTTGTAGCCTTTCCTGCGGTACGGCACAAGGTGAAACAGCGTATAGTTCCGTGTGTTTTTCACTTCGAGTGGTGCTCGTTTCGGGACCACGATTTCATAGTTCCGTGTGTTCGATCGTAATATGCTTTGAATCTTGTGTTCTGATTTTGCGGATGGTAAACACGTAAGGGTAGTGCCGAAATGCCGTTGGCGAAACAGCGACAGAACTC
The DNA here is from genome assembly GCA_013358835.2 of Ixodes persulcatus. Lineage (NCBI taxonomy): Eukaryota > Metazoa > Arthropoda > Arachnida > Ixodida > Ixodidae > Ixodes > Ixodes persulcatus. The sequence continues at coordinate 755,964 of JABSTQ010010718.1, forward strand.
TTGCTCTGTACCTGGTTGCAAAACGGGCCTCATCCGAGTGAAAGGAGTGAAAACGGCGTCCCTTTTCGGCGTTTCAAAGGACAGAGCCAAAAGAGATATTTGGGAGAAGAATCTGCAGCGATCGGACAAGCGTTTGCGACCAACGAAATGGGCATTTCATTTAAAATGCTCACCATCCAACAAACCGAAAGTCGCAGCTAATTCTCCGCTAAATGAACTTGCAATCCGCTTCTTTAAAGTCGCAATTGTTTTTATGTGAAGGTAGAGTAATGTATAGCTTATACCGTCAATACATTGAAGCCTCATGTTGCTAACGATCGTGCCGCACCGTAATTGATGCCGCGGTATGACCGCTGGCAGGTCGTAGCTGTATCAGAAATCCTATGTGCACTCCACCAAAGCGGCACCAAAGATTCATATTTTCGCGCGTGCAGCCGCGCATGCGCACACCTTCTGGATAACGCGCCGGTGTCGACACCTGTCGCGATCAATACCACGCGCTTCAGGCGAGTCCCTCCGGTCCCAACACTACCCAAGTATTCTAGTACACTGTAGTCGGGTGGCGTTCGCCTGTTATTCGTCACTTAATTCGTTCCATAGAGTTCAGCCCTTAGAGGAAACACAGTGAGGGCGCAGGCGAGCTGGTCTAGGTTTTCCATTTTGTTAAAACCCCTGAGACTTGGAACGTAAAAATCAAAGCGGACAATTCTAAAATAGAAATACATATATCCACGAATGCAACAACTGCACGGCTCAGTAGTCGGAGACAGAGGTAGTACACAAAGAGATCAATGATGTCAAAAGAGTTATAATAGAAACAGTTGGAAATAGGTATGCAACTGTATTAGACACGGGATTGGACAAAATGGTCCCGGACAAAATGGTTGCGGACAAAATGGCCCCAGACAAAATGGTCTCGGTTATAATGGCCCTGGACCAAAAGGTCCCAAGCGCAAACCCGGACAAAATGGTTGCAAGCACAATTTGAGGCACTGTTTGCTTATTCATCAGGAGTTAGTCGATTGTTTGCACTTGCCGCAAATTAGACTATAGAGACAAAATTGTTTGGCTGGTTACTCAAGATACGAAACGTTAACAATTTTAATGTTTACATATCCAAAATAAAACGATATATTTGACGTTTTTGTTCGTACAGTGTGCCTTTGACGAGCGGCGACACTGGTTTACGCTGTAGTCGATAACGTTTGCCAGTGCTCTACCACTGTTAGCCTAGGGTCTGTATACTGCATCACGCAGTAGCGATACACGTTTGCAAGCACGCCATCACAAGTATGTAGTGCGTGCATGATAATGTCTGAGTCGTCATGCGCATACATTTTCTTGCAGCGCTATTAGCCCCGAGAGCGAACACAAGCGTCGCTGTGGTCGGCCTTCCACGATTGGCCGAACGCTGACTATGACGTAAGAAAGGGGATTATCATCGACGGAAATAAGAGGAATGAAAGAACTTTAATTTTGACGGTGTTGGCAGTATTCCTTTAAGAGCGCAATGATTTCAAGCTTCCACCATGCTATTTACAAACACCATCGAACTTGTTGTTTGCAAGGTAATGACGTAACAAGGGGGAACCATAAGAGGGCGCCACCACAACTTCTCGCCGCTAATTGCGTTAATTCAAAATTATAGAAAAAAAAAGCTGTTACAGTGCAGCATATTAGCGGCGAGATTCTTTGGTGGCGCCCGCCTATGGTTCCCTCTCGTGACGTCATTACCTTGCGAATAACAAGTTCGACGGTGTTTGTAATGAACATGGTGGAAGCTTGAAATCATTGTGCTCTGCAACTAACACCACCAAAACCGTTAAAAATGAAGCTCTGACATTACTCTTGAGAAAGACTTTGCTGACGTCGTAGTCAGCATTCGGCCAATCGTCGAAAGCCGACGACAGTGGCGCTTTCAATCGCGCACGTTGCCAATAACTAAAGTTACAGCGCTACGAGCTGATAGAACTGATCAGGCAGTGCTGAAAAAAAACGTACTAACGCGTTTTTCGACTTTTTTGTGCATGTTATTACCGGCTAGTCCACTCCATCGCAGAGTGCACCGCAACCTTACGCTGTTAAGCTGGGGTCGCACATACATAATACAAAAAAGAGGCGGCAATCATATTCGAACCTAAGTCACCGCGAGAGCCGTGCTTCAAATTCAGCATGGAAATTTTCAAGGAGCGACTTGGCGCGCGGCATTCGAATCGCGGATATCGCGGTGACTGATGTTTTCAGCCTATTTTTTTTTTTGTATAATGTATAAGCAGTGTGACCCCGGCTTTAGTCTGCGCGTGTGTATTCGTGTAGTGACTTCCAAGCTCCTGCTTTTGTAACAGTGCTTTGACTTATGTCAATAGGAGACATAGAACCACGTGAGCGATAATAGGGTTGAAAGTAACTTTTGGACTTCTTTTGTTGTTTCCTGAAATATATGACCAACACCCTAAGTACGTACATTAAAATGTGCATCATACGTGCGTTGAACATAGCTTCACAGTAGCACTTCACTGAAACTTCAAAGAGCGCCCAAAGTTACAACAAATCACTTGGGACCATTTTGTCCGGGTTAACGCTTGGGACAGTTTTGTCCGAGACCAATTTGACTCGGACCATTTTGTCCGTGGCCATTTTGTCCGGGACCTATTTGTTCTACACCCGTAACCCAGGTATCGCTGCACCTTGCTGACAGTACCAAGGCGTTCCTGAGTTTGTAAATATTTTGGTCTTGAGTTGTGTGCGTGTGTGTGTGTGTGCTCTTTGTTGTTATTTTTTGTTTTGAGTAGCAGTGCAAGAAATTTGTGGAAAGTTCGGATTTAGTGTGTAAATGACAATTAGAAATAGCATGGAGGAAATAGCGTGCAAGGTCTTTTGTTCTCTTTGAGGTTTTCTTATCAGTTCGATGGGCTTAGTCAGCAAGGTCGTTCCGGGTTGGTTGGGGCTTCGCAGAAGTGTGAGCTCTGTTCAAAAATCGAGTGACCGCGAAAGGTCATGGCGTGTCATAAGGCTGAGGAGCTTAATTATTTTGTTTTTATTTTTGTGTGTGTTGGGTGGTGAAAATTTTGGTTTCAAAGTGTTTATGAGAGGCTTACTCAGACATGTATGGAATAAGTTACTGGTAACGAGTTACTTATACCTGCAATAATTGAAAACGAGCATGTTACTGAATAGATACGAATACTTGAAACGATAAAACATCGAGGACGGAGAAGCAAACAGGACTGCTTTCAAAAGAAATCCTGTTTCCGTCTCTGTCCTCGATGTTTTATCCTTTCAAGTATTCGTACGTACCTGATCACTTTTTTCGGTAACGAGTTACTTATTATTTACTTGTTAATGTGAAAGCATTAACTGTGTCATAGAGCTAGCCGACGTCATCAGCCGCGCCAAACGGCGGCTAAATTCCCCTGTCCCAAAGGGGCGAAGTGAAGCCGCGATCTGAAGCATCCCAGCTTTGAAGCCGCGCAATAAGCCACACAAAAACGTCAGCTAAATTCACCTCTTCAAAAGGAGCGAAGAGAAGCCAAATCCCTGATGAATTATGCTCCCATTGGCTGGCGCGCGTCATCAAGGAACGAGGCTCCCATTGGCTCTCGTGCGGCGTGGTTCCAAAAGCCGCCACCAGAGAAGCCCTCTACATGGCGGCACAGCGCACGCGGCGACCCGGCGAGGTGCAGCGGTCCGAGCCTGGCCGCTTGGCCTGGCCACAGAGCCCTCTCGTGCGAACTCGGAGGGGGTTGTACAGCCGAGCTCAGCGCGGCTCACGGGAGCGCGCTCTCGACCGTTGGCCGCTATCTCGGCAGTTCTGAAGTGTGGCCGCCCACACCACTACGCCGCAGGCGAAATAGGGGAGTGCAAGAACGACTTTCATGTTTTCGCATTCACAACTCCTAAGAAGTGCTTAGGTGTCCTCGGATTTTTTTTTAAAGGACCGATAAACGTACTTAGTTACTTTTAAGGCCAAGTAACGAGTAATGGTATTTTGTTACATTTTAGGAGTATCATGTACAACACCATTTAAACAGCCTTGTTTTAAGTCTAACCTGAATATGCGTCTATTGCGATAAAGGGAGATGGGCAATGCGAAACAAATATTTTGTATGAGAGTATAACTACGTTTTTCGCTGAAGGCGTTAGTCGGACTCTACAGCTGGAAATGTTTTTCACCCAGCGAACATAATGCGTTTCGTTGGTTGAACTTCCTAGAATCGTGTACATACAAAAGTAAAACCGAAGGTTGCCAGCACGGGAAGGCACAGAATCTATTGTCAACTTGGACCTTTAGAAGCAGAGAGAGCAAACGAAAGAGGGAAATCCCAGATTCACCGGCTCTTCGTGAAACTCAACACTGCCGTTCCTTCGAGCACGTCAGTAGAACGACTCTTCAGCGTCGACGGAGATGTATATTTTCAAGAAAGCTGGAAAACCTAACAGATGAAGAACCCCACCCCTGCCCGTTTCGATGTGGATGAGCATCGTACCGGCGTGCGGACGCGTATTACTACTGCGTGGTGAACGTTAAAGACCCCAGGCTAGCGGTTGTACCGCACTGGCTAGATTGCTCATCAACAGCTATGACACCAGACGCCCACTGATACAGATTAACTTCCGACTTTATAAACATACACACAACAATGTTTTTTTTTTGCGTACCCCTAAAGGCGTGACTGTTTGATCGCCTCCCCAATATGTTTGGTGACGAAATAATAGTACCTTTATGAAGGCCCCTCGTAGAAGAAGAAAGCGATCGAGATGATAGTGCGCGACATGTGCTCATACGTAAATATTTTGGGTATTTGTAATCAATTTCATAGCTAACATGTTATGTTTTGATGTGCTTCCTCTTCGCTGCTAAAATTATTAATACACTTGTGTCGTCGTTTCCAATAAAAATTAAATATACCATCGCAACAAGCGGAGTAAGGGGAAACATACTGATGTTCGCAAGGAGCTCCGATGTTCAATATAAAAAGTAAAACCTACATTCTGCCATATTCTTGACCTGACTCGTTTCCGTCCCCACCGCCAACAACACCGTATTCCAAAAAAGAACACTGATTTTCACGCGACCTGCCACAACGGCCGGAAATCTGGCGCATCAGGCTCCACTTCGAGATGCTTCGAATTCCGATGCCTTGGTACCACAACGAGGGAAGTTATGCAGTCTCTCCGATAAATGCAGACTGTCAGCCCTTTCAGAGCACCATCGAACTCTGTCACCGAAAGCAAAAGACTGGTGGCCAATCGAGCGGGAGACAGCCACATAACGGAGAAGTCGAAATACAAAGCCAAGCGGAGGTTCCGGCTACCCGTTTGCGTTTTCGGAAAAGTTTGTGGAGTAAGTGAACAGGCTGGGCAAGTAGATCTGGGAGTCGGCTAAAGGCTAGCGTACGAATCGCTGAGGCGTGTTTGCTTGTTCCTCGGTCTTTCACTACTCTCTCACCCCCTTGTAAACCTGGCAAAGTGACGTCCGTGGAAAAGTGGCAATCAGAGTGACGAAATTCGCCTGTTGACTTACTGTATAAGCCTCTTCCGAATACGCTTCCCCTATCGATGTCGGTGGCCTCTGCTTGCGGAGCCGACCAGCAGCCGCAATCTTCCTTATTCGTTGGAGGGCAGGAGAGGGAGACTAGAGTGTAGTCAAGACACCTGTTGGCCGAATTCCGGCAACTTCGTACCCCTTTTGAGAAACAATTTTTTGTTTCCGATGGAAGGGAAAAGGTGGATGTTGTAAAGTTAAACTAGGATTAGCCTTTGCTTCCGTTATTTCCACGAAGTGAAGCGTCGCACTACACGATACCAGAGTCGTATATTCGGAGACTTTGGCCAATGGGCTGAGCAAAGGCCGCCGCCAGCGCCGAATATTTCCCCCGCGGTTAGTGCGTAAACTTAAAGCGCGACACAGCGTCGACCAAACCAGCAGACCTAACGTCACAATATTAGAAACGACATTTAAAGCGTGAAATAGACGCGTTCAATCTCGCAGCAGAAATGATAGCAACTACGCAGTTTTCTCTGGTTTTGAAAGCGCGTTCGTTTATTCTACCGTTGCATTTGGACGTAACAAAAACCTCACACGCGTTACGTTTTCAGTCAGCAAGTGTTACACCCTTTTCCTCAGCCACGCTGAAACGGCTTAAATTAATCGAGTCGCATTTTTAGAGTTAACGACCAGAGCTAGGGGCTGTTTCGCGGCCTGCGGTTGGCCACGAGGTGCTAGCCTATTCATATCAATGAATGACTAAACTCTCCCAATATACGGCTCTGCATGGTACGTATTTCCGGACATAGTCTTCTTAATCATGTTGAATTAACCTGAGACTGGGGTAGAGAACAAACATCAAAACGTAGAAGAGACAGAAAATTGACAGGACCCTCCTACGTTTTGCTGTTTCTTCTCCACCCCAATCTCAGGTTAATTCAACATGGTTAATATTCACCAGCTCGCCTGCACCCTTACGATTTTTTCTAGTCGTCTTCTTTTCGGCTGTTCTTTATTACTTCACTTCTGTATGAGATAGAGGATTAACCTATTCATAGCGCAATATCTGTTTACATAGTGCACAATAAACAAGGACAGCTCGACATATCCCTTGAACTTATCACTACGTTCTTTTTCAGCTCCTTCTATGCGTTGTGACGTCACCCCAGCCCCTGCAAAAGAAGCAGACAATCTTGCGCTCCACATAGGCTGATTGCAACGTTGCTAGAACACTCAGTTGAGAAACTCACCGTTGAAAGCTATTGAAACCTGGACCGCTGACGTCCACCGAGAACGTGCTAAATGCGATAACAGCGCCAACCTTTAGCGACGATTGTAAACATAAAAGTTGCCTTATATGGCTACTGCTTGAGTCACTAAATGTTCCCAGAGTACCGAAGCCACTGATCTCTATGTCTATTTGCTGGATCGCGTTTGACCAGCTCCGCCTATAGACGGGAATGCGGCCACGGTCGGCCATCTTTTTGGTAGAGTTATATTATCTCTAGCCATCATAGGGGGGAGCTGAGGTAATATGGCGGACATCGCTATGGCGGCAGGCTACTATAAAAATAGCCGTGGGTCTAGTACACTGTACCGTGGGTGATATTTCGTGCTTGATTAAGTTGTTCGACGAAGCGGATTCTTGAAACCCCGCGTGAACGGTAGCCCCCATCTTTGAGGACCGGGCGAAAGTTCTACCAAAGCGCAGCACCGGGGGAAAGCCCGCATCGAAAGAAGCATCGAAAAAGCCATCGAAAGAAAGCAGACGCCGTATCGGCGTCTCCTTTCGATGCTTCTTTCGATGCGTGCTGTGCTGCCTTTCCCCGGTGCGGCGATTCTGTGAAACTTTCACCGGGTCCTCAAAGATCGGGCTACCGTTCGCGCCGGGTTTCAACTTTCAACAATACGTTTCGTCGAACAATTCATTCACGAACGAAATATCAGCCACGGCTATTTTTATGGCAGCCTGTCACCACAACTGCCACAACGCTGTCTGCCATGGATGGATGATAGTGGCTGCACCAGCTGTGCATTGGCTAGAGGTAATATAACTCTACCAAAAGGATGACCGCCAGTGGCCGCATTCGCGGAGTGGGCAAACGCGATCAAGCAATAGACATGGAGTTCAGTGACCGAAACTCCCACGCTCGAGGTGCCAAAATGGTGGATCAATCTCTTTTCTTTATTGGGGTCGCCTTGAACTTTTAAAAAAGCTTGTCTTTCCGTAAAATCCAATGCAAAAACTCTTTGTTTAGGAACTTTCATTGGAGGTTAGTACAAAATAACGAGCTCGTGATTTTTTCTCAAATCTTTAGTTTACAAGGTTTTGCGGTACAATTAATATTGTTTTTATGCAACCATGTCTCTCCGGTGATTTCAGGTAGACTTGGGCGCGTCCGAATTTCGCAAGCAATTCGCAACGCGTCCGCTTGGAAGTCGGGTGTTGGCATTCCTTAAACCCCTTCCACCATATATGTTCTCACGCCAAAATGGCCGATTAAAGCCAAAATAGAACAGTCACAGCGGACTCTATCGAATGCAATACTCTCGAACCAATACCAGCAGCCGTGCAGTTCCCCGATTGGCCGCTGCAGAAGAAACGCCGGCGTTGCGATCGCCATCAGCTCGGTTCTCGAGTACGGATCGGTTCCACTTTTTCAGTGCAGGCTCTATGGCAGTTTCCCAACTGAGTTGTTTTAGTTATGTTGGGTGTCTGAAATAACCAGGCTTGATCTAAAATTATCCGTAAAAATTGGTGCCTGCACGTGGCAATGTAAAGTTTTTGTCAAGAGTGTATTTCACAGGTCGTATTTTTCTTGTAAAATAACAAAGCGCAGCCCCCTTTCTCTAAAAAATAGGGCCATGAAACTTGCCAGGGTAAATGGCGGACGGCGACGCAGACGACTGAATTGAGCGGTGGGGCGCGTTTGGCGCACGTGTTGATAGATGGCGCTATGTCCTTGTCGAGACTGCTCGTGACGACTGTGATCTACTAAAATGAACATAATACTTTCGTTGTGTACCTTTGGTTTAAGAATAAATGCTCACAACAAAAGCAAAACTTAAAAAAAGGCGGTTGCATAATGACGGCGTTTTTGCTGCCGACGGATTTCGTCTGCGTTTCGTCTGCTTTTTTTCGCTGGTCGGCGATACCTTCCGACGCTGCTCGGCCATCTATCAATACGTGCGCCAAACGCGACCCGCTACTTGATTCAGCCGTCTGCGTCGCCGTCCGCCGTTGACCCTGGCTAGCTTTTTGGTCCTATCTTTTACAGAAGAAAAGCTACGGGTTGTAGTTGTACACACAAAAAAAAAACGAGCTTAATTTACACTTTTGACGAAAAGTTGAAATTGCTAAGTGCAGTCACCGATTTTCACGACCCAGTTTAGATTGATCTGGTTATTTCAGTCACCCTATATATGTGTCTTTGCCTGGAGCTGAGCTGGTTGGTTTGGCATGCTTCTGAAGGTTCCCAGCTGAACGTAGAGGAAAAAACGGAGGGAATTGTGTCTCTTTTTTCTCCTCTCCTTCGTTTTTCCCTCTACGTTCAGCTGGAAACCTTCAGAAGCATATATGTGTAGTCCGGTTCGTGCTATGAAAACGGGATACAATATTCATGAATGGCTGCCCCCCCCCCCCCCCCCATAAGACACCCAGACCTATTAGAGCTGAAATCTATTATTTCAGCGTAGAAAACTGCGAAGCCATCAACAAACTATATACATGAACCGACGCGAATTTGAGCCTTCATGTTTTGGAACGCGTTCGCCGGGCTTCATTACATTTCACATTAATTCCGAGCGCCACCAAGGCTACAACCCGATAGAGCCAATCAGGCAGCACCAAAAGTGTATCGAAATTTTACGCTCTATATTACCGGCTAGCTCAATATAGCTCAGTGGATGTGCCCTGGTCCTTGGCAATAGTTTTGTGCGTGATTCGTTTAGCCGTGACAGCAAGCGCACCCCGACGAGCTCCACGACGAAGCACTTTGGGCTGTGTGATTGGCACTATCAAATTGTAGCTTTGACAGCGGTCGGACTTCATTTTAAATGGGGTACGGTAAACTATCTGTCAAAGAATGTAGGTTGTTCAATGTGAGAAATCCGGTCTTGAGTTCTATTGATTGTCATGCGTACATTCCAACCTTCAGCCATGTTGTAGCACGACTTAACTTATTTCTTCGTGACCTAGCGTGACTTTACTGATTTCAAATCTGCTCTGAAAGATTTCCTAAAAGTTTATTTAGGAAGATCTTTAAGCGCGTAATGAATGGCATGTTGAACAAGAAACATCAAACTTGAAGCCGCGCGCTGTCTACTCGTGGATAACTTCAACTGTTTATTTTTAAGAGACGTCAAAACCAAGAATTAAAATTTTGGTATTGAGATATATCTTAATGCGTGGTTATCGTGTCATTACACAATTTCCCCAGTGTTGTTCAGTAACATTGAAAACTTGAAAATATACTCTTACAAATCTGTCGAAACCTTGTACACGCTTGAGAATATTTCGCAGATGGAAGTCAAAGGCACGCACGAACAACTATCTGCTTAAACGTTTCGCTCGTTCAGTTTAAACTCCGACGTGGAACCTTTTCACCTGCCAAATAAAGAACATTTCCATCTTCCAGGAATAAAAATTAAGAAAAACATCACGATCTAATCTGCTTTTGGCAAATAATCGTCCAGACACGGTGTCGCCTAATAACACCCATGAATCAACAACGCGCACGTAATTTGTTATTCTGTCTCCCCTTAACACCGCAAAAAGGAAGCTTGTTTTCGCATTTGTGCCTCTAATGGTATGTGGTTCCTCCGATCCAACTTCGATGAAGCCAAATTCACTACTTGGTTTAGAGTATTTTTTGTGTTTGAATCATTCGTCGAAACCGCATATTGGATGCCTTAGCTCCGATCTTTTCTTTCTTCTTCCAAACAAAAGTGACGGTAGCTGTCATTTTGTTCGATAGATGGTTATCAATTTAAGAGAGTATTTATCATGAAGGCTTCGCCGCCGCTACAATAAAGCGTTCAGGTAAGATATCCCAGATTAGTTTAAGTCGCCTTTTTCAGGAAGTTCAATCATACAACGAATTGCGTCTATTACGGCGGACTGTATCGCATATCGAGGTGAAGTGGTACCACCAGCACACATTTCTCAACAACTGAAATACAAAGAACTCTATAACAAGAAAAAACGAAGTAAAGTGCAGGTTTGTTAGCATGTAGGGGGTTATAGGCTGTAGCCATTTAATATGCTTCACAGAAATCTGCCTCACAATATGTGCTAAAATATTACGAACCGCAAGTTCCCTATTTGCTACAAACAAATACTTTGTTGTCAGGAAGCAAGGTTACAACTGCCTTGGGCAAAAACTGAGGTCAGTTTCAACGAGAAAAGAGATGTGAAGCATCACCTTAGAATTGTCCACAGATTGAAAACCAGCTAGGCTCAGCAGGCGAGATGTTTGTGGCTTTATTAATCAGAATAACCTTATAACTTGTAAAACGGCACGTCACATTATTTTGGAACATCAGTCACTACTGAGCATACCTCAATTGTCATTTGCTGATCTGTCCCACCATCTCAGTATAAAAAGCTAGAGTTTAGTAACAATAGTTTGATTGGTGTTCATACGTTAATATGTTAAAAAGTAATTTACGTGCTCGCTGTAAAGGGTTAGTTGCCACAGGACAAAAATACAACCGGAAGAATTCGCCTTATTTGGAGCGTCTCTGCCAAGAGCCTTCAGCGGAACGATTTCTTCAAACTGCGATCCAGATTTATTTGACTAGTTAAAACTTAGAGCGTAAAATTTATTTTTGAATGGACCATAAATCAAAGGCCGACGGTTTTTATCGAGCATACTCCAGTAGAGATCAGCGTATTCAATTTCCAGCAATTTCCAGCAAACCTTTAGACTGCAAGATTTTACGTCTATTTACCACAACACAGAAATAAGCGGCATTCATGAAAGGGGGGGAGGGGGGGGGGGGCTCTTAGATAAACACGCATTAGGGAGTCACGGCCTAGCCTTCAGCCGGCTGACAGATCTGCTTACCTAATATGAGTAAGCAAAACTAGTGGTTCATCTGCTTTCTGCAATGATACAATTTCAAAAAGCAAATGATCTGCATGCCGAAATTCAATTAACATGAAAAACGGTAAACATTTGAAAAGAATTGGGAATTCATTTACAGACATATCTTTATAGGGTGTCCCAAGTCACCAGGCTTGATCTAAAATGGACCGTAAAAATTGACGCCTGCAAATGTATTTCACAGGTCGGTTTTGTCTTGTAAAATTACAAAGCGTAGCTCCCTTTCTGTAAAATATAGACCCGTAGCTCTCAAGTTTTGAGAAGCGCTCCTGGTGAGCAAAGTCGGATATTTGTAGGTCGTGTTTCCGTCGTACTTAAAGTTTTGTCTTTTTAAACGCTCTGTTAGTGCTGTGGGTAGACGTGAGGGGCGCTGTCAGACGCTTGTTTACGCCCGTGGATCGTGAATGATGGGACGCTAGGAGGTTCGTTCACGTTAGCAGTAAATGGTCGCGTCTAGCGGACTCTAGCGGAGGTGGCTCTTTTGTGGTCGCGTCTCGTGGACGCTACAGCGCCCCCTGGACGAGAGAAACATGCCTATAGGGCCAAAAAACTTGCCAGTGTCAACGGCGGGCGGCGACGCAGACGACAAAGTCGAGTCGCGGGTCGCGTTTAACGCTCGTATTGATAGATGGCGCTTCCTCTTTATCGAGACTGCTCGCGAGCATCGTGATTTATTAAAATGAACATAATCATTTTTAATGTAACTTTGGTTTAGAAATAAAAGTGGACAATAAAATCAAAACTTAAAATAGTAAAAACGCGGCTGCATAACGACGGCGCTTTTGCTGCCAACGGACTTCGTCTGCGTGTCGTCTGCTCTCTTTCGCTAGTCGGCTACACTTTCGGATACTGCTCCCGACGCCATCTATCAATACGCGCGCCAAACACGCCCCGCAACTCGACTTGGTCGCCTGCGTCGCCGCACGCCGTTGGCCCTGGCAAGTTTCTTGGCCCTATTGTTTACAGAACGGGAGCTACGCTTTCTAATTTAACAAGTAAAAACCGACCTGTGAAATGCACACTTGACAAAACGTTTAGATTGCTGCGTGCAGGCGTCGATTTTTACAATCCATTTGAGATCAAGCCTGTTGACTTGGGACCACTCACTGATCTCTATGACAATTGCTGAATCGCGTTTGACCAGCTCTGCCTATGGACCGGAATGCGGCCACGGTCGGCCATCTTTAGGTCGAGTTATATCATCTCTAGCCATCATAGTAATATGGCGGACAACGCAATGGCGGCAGGCTGCCATAAAATAGCCGTAGATCTAGTACACTGTACCGTGGGTGACATTTCGTGCTTGATTGAAGTTGCTCGACGAAGCAGGTTCTTGAAACACGGCGTGAACGGTAGCCTCGTCTTTGAGGACCCGGCGAAAGTTCTACGAAAGCGCAGCACCGGGGGAAAGCAGCGCAGCTCGCATCGAAAGTAGACTACGTACCGGCGTCTGCTTTCGATGCTTCTTTCGATGCGACTTTTGATGCGTGCTGTGCTGCTTTTCCCCGGTGCTGCGCGATTTCGTGAAAATTTCACCGGATCCTCAAAGACGGGGCTACCGTTCACGCCGGGTTTTAAAAACATGTTTCGTCAAACAATTTCAATCAATCACGGAATATCACCCACGCTATTTTGATGGCAGCCTGCCACCACAACTGCCAAAACGCCGTCTGCCATGGATGGATGATGGTGGCTGCCACTGATCTCAGTGACAATTGCTGGATCGCGTTTGCCCGCTCCGCGAATGCGGTCACTGGCGGCCATCTTAGGTCGAGTTATATCACCTCTAGCCAAGATACAGGTGCTGAAGCCACTTGGCAGCCACCATCATCCATCCATGGCAGACGGCGTTTTGGCAGTTGTGGTGGCAGGCTGCCATCAAAATAGCGTGGGTGATATTCCGTGATTGATTGAAATTGTTTGACGAAACATGTTTTTAAAACCCGGCGTGAACGGTAGCCCGTCTTTGAGGATCCGGTGAAATGTTCACGAAATCGCGCAGCACCGGGGAAAAGCAGCACAGCACGCATCAAAAGTCGCATCGAAAGAAGCATCGAAAGCAGACGCCGGTACGTAGTCTGCTTGCGATGCGAGCTGCGCTGCTTTCCCCCGGTGCTGCGCTTTCTTAGAACTTTCGCCGGGTCCTCAAAGACGGGGCTACCGTTCACGCCGTGTTTCAAGAACCTGCTTCGTCGAACAACTTCAATCAAGCACGAAATGTCACCCACGGTACAGTGTACTAGATCTACGGTTATTTTATGGCAGCCTGCCGCCATTGCGTTGTCCGCCATATTACTATGATGGCTAGAGATGATATAACTCGACATAAAGATGGCCGACCGTGGCCGCATTCCGGTCCATAGGCAGAGCTGGTCAAACGCGATCCAGCAACTGTCATAGAGATCAGTGGTGGCTGCCAAGTGGCTTCAGCACCTGTATCTTGGCTAGAGGTGATATAACTCGACCTAAAGATGGCCGCCAGTGACCGCATTCGCGGAGCGGGCAAACGCGATCCAGCAATTGTCATTGAGATCAGTGGGACCACTGATCTCTATTGTAGTAGGCTGGATCGCGAATCGGGAGTCCGTCGGTGTCGCCACTTGCGGCCATTGCTTGACACCAGGCAATACACGCAAGTCTATGGGAGAAACGCACAAAAGTAAGAATACTGAAGCATGTACGCTGTGCTCGGAGGCGAGTATTTTGTGGTGTGCTGCGATCCTTATGTCGGGTGTTTCGAGATCGAATCGGTATTCGTCAAACGTTCGAACGCCGATTAAAAAAATCAAACGTACCGGAGCACCTACGTCTGACCTGGCAAGCTTGCTCTCGTAGTGGAGGAAACAAAGGAACTTGCCGTCAATGAGACCGTCCTCGGGGAAGCCCAGAAGTTGATGTATGACAAAGACGTTCCATCTCGACAGCGGCTTTCCGGGAGTGAGCGAATTCCGCGTAGCAAGCCTTCGAGATTGTCGTCTGCTAAACCCAACTCAACGAAACCGCCACCGACTCCGCGGTAACTCTAGGTGACTCTCGCCTCATTGAGCTGCACTACAGCGGAGTCACTCTCGACCACAAAATATTTATTTATAAGAGCTGCGAGGGCTGTCGGTTTTAATGTTTGTACGTAAGCTATTTGACGGGGTTATCGAAAAGCATCCAAAAAGTTTCAGTGCCGACAACAACTTAGAAACGGGGGAAACGGCACTTTTTCTCGTTCTTCCCATGGAGTCCCATGCCTTAGCTGGTGTCAATCAATGGCCGCCGGTGGCGACACTCGGCCCCAGCTGCCGAGGCCGCGGTCCGCGATCCAGCCTACTACAATAGAGATGAGTGCTTGGGACACCCTATATATAACAGTATCTATGCATTGCGCATTATTCTACCGTGTGTCCCAAGTAGCGGCCAGTCTCTTTAAATCGACCGCCAAATTCGGTTTCTTAAAGGGACACTGACAGGGTATTTATGCTCGCCGAGGTTTTTAGTTTTACGTGATATATGAGAGCCCAACTACCCAGAACAGAATTTGCGGCTCAAAATTCGGTTTCTATCCGCCCGAAAACCGCCGATAAAGCACTGGCCGGTTCGAGTCTCGCTCACTCTCTTTTCCGTGGTCACGGGCCGTTTTTGTAAAGTATCGATGCGACCACCAAATTTAATCAAAGTCGTGGGTCATTAAAGGCACACAGTCAATATTAAAAATAGAAAAAAATATGAAACCCATTTTTTGTGGCTTCAAAAAAGCCGCAAATCCGTTGATTGAAAAAAAAAAAAAGGTAGCACAGACAACCGGAAGCTTTCTGTGCGTTCAATGTCGTTTCGCGTATCGTGGGACTAGCACTAGCGGATGGCCGCGACGGGCGTTGGACCTCTACTTCAGAACTATCGTTCACGGTACTGGCGAATTCTGTCTTTCTTCGAAAGATAAATTTTGGACCGATCAAAAGAACTGATATTCATCCCGTACGACACGCCCGACCAGCAAGCCGATTGCACGAAGACGTCGCCGTGCCGTCGTCCCTTCTCGTGGCTGAAGACATCGCTCGCTCAAACGTCAAGCACGAAGTGCGCACTTCGAGTTGAATACGCGCGCGTACGGTTACTTTACGAGGTGCGAATGTGCCCTATGCTTGGTGCTGCTCGACTTCAAGCCGGGAGTGCATGTATTGAAGGGAATTGGGAAATCGGCAGCAAACTTCCGACATACAGTCTACCCGCTGCATAACTACGCGTGATAAGAGTTCCTACAGTAGCTCAGTGAAAAGACGTTCGCTTCACACGCGGAGGACACGGGTTCGATACCTGGTGTGGGTGTACCTTTTATTTTTTTTTTTTTTGTCAAGCATTCTGCGCTGTTTACATTTCTTTTTTTACAATTATCACAGAAAAAAAGAATGTTTGTGGACGATACGTCGCTGCACTAGATGGTATGGATTCCATTTTTGACACCTGCGAACTCAATGTATATCACTTTCCACAAAATGCAAGAAGAATATGAATCGGGTAGCGTCCGCTTTCCGAGCTTCGCGTAATGGTTCTACAGGAATTGCAGCCAGCCATTGATCCCGACCCGTTGATCTTTCGGAAACTTGTGCACTCTGGCATAACTCTGGCCACTTTCAGGTGCAGGACATGTGAGGCAACTCTTCACGCAACATCGGGAGTATTCTCGGGCACTCACTACTAATTGCCAATTAAATGTACAAAACAACTCATCTTGAAATACAGAACAGCGAGCGGAACAAACATAACTGCAAAGGAATACCACGGCGAGCGAACGCATTTCGTCTGCTACGATGCAACGTGCGGAAAAATGAGGAGAAAAAAAAGAACTGCACGATCGGGTGTAGCCACGTGACTTCCGCCACTCACGCTATCGTCTCCACTTCTCCGTTTCGGTTTCGGTTTCGCGCAGTTGCGTTTTTTGGCTTTATTGAAAAAATACGTGACTCTGTAGCAAAATATTAATTTGGTAGTATTCCGACACCATAATGAATCGCCTGACAAAAAAGGAAAAAAAAGTTTGGGGGGGGGGTGTCAGTGTCCCTTTAACCTATCGCGCTACGATTTTGTGCAGCGTTGCCCACAGATGGTGCTTCTTTTTGTAAAATTTGTAATGAGCGAATTTACCCGGGGAAAAAGTAAAGAAAGAAAAAGGCTTAGCTCCTATGGAAACGCAGCGAAGCCAACAGTCTTCAAACATACGGCGCCGTTTCGCACGGGAGACAAGAGATGGCGCAAGCGGTCGCGACGCCAGCTACCGCCAACCAACGAGCATACGGTGCCGAAGAGCCGGCGACTTTAGCTGACGATCTTTTCGACTCAAAAGCGGCGGGAGCTTTTTTCATATCAGTTGCCAATGCATTATTTTATCATCTTTACTAATAAAACACATTGAATGGACACATATTTGATTAAAAAATAGTTTGTCGGTTTATTTTGACTGTTCTTTTTTCAGGGTACATATGTCGTCTGCTTTGCAGTCCCTTGTTGTTACCGCGCCTGTTTCTGGTTCTGCGACCGTCGCCTCTTGCGGAACGCGCGCCTTTTGAGTCGAGGTGTGTTTTGCACTCGCAAAATAACATCCCTAAGGCGTCAATTCTTGATCGGTATCCAAGCATGCGAAAGTACAGAGACGCAGCATTTCCGCGGACCAAGGAAGCTTTGATCGTGCCGGGACACCGGAAAAACCTGCTTTTGACGAGTTGTGGCTTATTCCTGCGGTACTACGCTTTCGTAAAACTTTTCACGCATTCTCAAAGGCACGTCTCACCGCTTACATAGGGTTTTAAAAAAACGTCTTCAGCGAATGACCACGAACGAGTAGAAAACGTGTTTTTAGCACGCTGCCGCCGGCCTCTGCAACGCTAGCAAAACGAAAATTTTCTGCGTGCAAAATGGCCGTTCTCTGGCCGCACTCGCGCTGCAGCTAACAAGCGGGGATGCGCGATCCAGCAATTGGAGCAATTGTCATAGAGATCAGTGGAGGCGGCTAGAGCTACTAAATGAGCTTCGCTTAGAGTGTCGGCACTCCGTTCCCTGACATTGTTGTGGGCGCCGCCATTTTGGGGATTGTGCAGAGCAGCCGCAACTGCCGATCGTCATGATTCAAAAGTGCGGCTTCCTCAGCATTAGATTCGGTGTTAGGAAGCTCATGTAATACTGCTTTGCTTTGTCGCAAACTGTTTAAACATTTGTGAAGGACGGAAAAGCGTTTCTTATGATTTTAGATAACGCTTCAGATAACTGGCAACCATGGTTTTAAGCCACAATATGGCCAAGTGTCGTTACTCTGAAGCGTAGCTTATTTAGTGGCACTAGAGGCGGCCATCTTAGCCCAGTGTACGTAGCACTGCTGGCGATGCTCCGGAACTTCGCTGTTTCTAACGGTTTCGTTCGCTCGTTCGATAATATGAGTAATAAAAACGTCAATGCAACCGAAACGTTCTGCATGTTTGGATTGCAAGACAGAAGTACAGGCGGCCTTCGCTGCCGCAACAGCTCGATCAACTCAACAAAGTTTATTAAACAATGCGCGTGACGTGGTCTAAAAACGAAAC
Source organism: Ixodes persulcatus (assembly GCA_013358835.2). NCBI lineage: Eukaryota > Metazoa > Arthropoda > Arachnida > Ixodida > Ixodidae > Ixodes > Ixodes persulcatus. The sequence goes on from JABSTQ010010718.1 coordinate 774,119, forward strand.
GGAAAGAAGATGAGGCAGGAGGGCGGAAACTTTGTCTAGTCTGCTATGGTGAGTATAGGAGTAGGTGTACCGAGCGCTCCGCACTCTTGGGTCGTTCCACATGCCGCCACGTCATGACGAAAAAGTGGTGCTGTAGCCAGGATACCCGTGTATTTCTGCTCGAAGGGGCGTGGCGTGAAGCGTCTCAAGTGTTGTGCGTCAGCGCGTGGGGCACGAGAGCGTCTCGTACTAAGCGTCCTCATGCAGGACCGACTTCTACGCGTGGCGCCATTGTGCGCCGCCCGATGGCACCAGGCGCAGGGTACCGGTAAAGGTACCGGTGCCACCGGCGTCATGAACAAGTGGCATGCTATCGATTTTTTGTTCGGCACACCTCCCCTTATAGCCACCATAAGTCTGTCTGGGAAAGGAGAAAAACGTATCGTTCCTTCCTTCTTCTCGTGTCCGCTTGGGGGCGCTTCAGTAGAAGCACCGCCAAGCGCTTCTACTGAACCAACCTGGTGTGGCCGTTGGTTCAGTGGCTGGTGGCTGGTGTGGACAACCTGGTGTGGCCGTTGCGGTGAGCGGACGTGTTTCCTGGTTCTCCTCGAGCATCCGAAGCTAAGTGCCAGTTTTTCTTCTTTTCTCTCTCTTTTTGAGAGTTGATAGGAAGTGACTATGCGGTAGCAGTGTTAGGTTTGAACAGCAGCAGTTGGGATTAGTAGAGGCTACTACGAAGTAGTTTCGTAGGCTGTTTGAATTTTTGGCGGGAAGTGACGGTTTGTTCCCGGTCTAGATATGGGTCTAGATTTGGGTCGGCAGGACAAGGGTGGGGACGAGTTGGTGCAGTGTGAGGGGTGTGGGCGGTGGTGTTACCTAGAGGAGACCGGTTTCGGGAGTCTGGAGGAGGCGAAGGGGATGAGTTTCGAGTGTCGGCTTTGTGTGAAGCTTCAGCAGGTAACTGGGGAATGGGAGGGTAGAGTTCGGGAGATTGAGGCCGAGCTTAAGGCAGAAGGAGAGAAGCGGGTGGGTCTCGAGGCCCAGGTTGAGGAGCTGACTAGGCAGCTTAATCATGAGAGGGAGCAGCGGGTCGGTCTCGAGAAGCAGGTGGAAGAGCTGGGGGAAGTATGGAAGGCGGGTTTAGAGGAGTGTAAGAGGGAGTGTGACAGTAGGGTAGAGCGCCTGGAAGGGTAATTCGAGCGAGTGAGAGTAGCGAGGGAAGAAAGGAGAAGTGTCAGTTCTAGCGGGACGAACCGCCGGTCCGCAGGCTGGGGTCGCTGGTGGTCAGGAGTCCAGCTGTGACCGGCGGGCCCGACGACGCTGGAGAGCTAAGTGTCCAGCTCAATAGCGCCTTCGAGCAGCAGGCGTCGGGCAGTCAGGTGACAGCAGATAAGTCGCAGGACAAGGGCGCGCAGGTACCAGGGGGATCTAGGGTACTGGTAGTGGGGAGCTCTAACGTAGCACGGGTTAAGAGGGGTGTACTGAGCAGGTGAAGGGAGACCAGAGGGTAACCGTAGAGGTCCAGCCAGGGAAGTGTATGGTGGATGCTATGACCGCAGCACGTGAGGGGGTGTGGGATAACCGGGAGGGAAGGAACCTAGTAATAGTTCACGCGGGGCTTAATGATGTGCTCCAGGGTAGGAGCCAGAACCTCGGAAAGCAGCTAAACGGTGGGAATGCGTAAGCTGAGGGACGTGTCTGAGAATGTGCACGTGGTTGTGTGCACCATTCCAGAAGTTCGGGGGCAGTCCGGGGTAACGGAGAGGAGGGTTGTCGAAGCCAACAGAGTAATTAAGGGTATGAGTCGACAGCTTCGGTACGACGTAATGGAAGTAAACAGGGAAGTGTACGAGGCTGGCTCCCGCCCTTTTGCAGATGGCATTCACTACAGTGAGGCACGGGTTACAGGGTGGGGGATAGGATGGGCCGCACGGTGACTGCTTTTTTGGGGGGAACCGAGGGCCCTGGGGGTACTGAAGTAACTGAAAACCCAACAAAGTCAGGAGAGGTACCCAGGGTTAAAAAGAGGAGAAAACGTAAGAACAGGTATAAACAAACAACACAATCAGACATTGGATATATTAACATGCTAGGGTGGGTAGAAATAGGTTAAAATGGGAAGAGGTAGAGGAGCAACTAAGAAGGAGGATTTAGTGGTGTATGGGTTTGTGGAAACACATCTCAGAGACATGGAGCAGCCACCTTGCACCCTGACTATGTGTGGGAAGAATGCAACAGAACGGAGGGAACGAGGAATGGGAGGTGGAATTGGAGCATTTATTAAGAAGAACAGGAACTTTCAAAGGATCAGAAAGGAGTGCGCCGAACACTTGTGGCTGAAAGGAAAAGTCGCTGGGGATCAACACTCCTTGGAGTTGTTTACTTATGGACAGGGAAAGGTGCTAAAGAGGAAAACAGGAAAAATGATTGATTGCATATCAAGAGACATTAGTGAGCTAGGGGAAGGCTCTGAAATAATTATTATGGGAGACATTGAATGCCCATATCGAGGGTCTGGATGGGTATACAGGACTCAACTGAAGCATATTACTAGAACTGGTGGAAAAGCATGACTTAGTTTTATGTAATACCAGTCAGAAGTGTGACGGGCACATAACGTGGGAAACTGGCAATCTACATTCAACTATAGATTACGTACTTATGTCACACAAAATATATGGTAAGTTACAAGTAATGAAAATAGATGAAGAAGGTTCCAAAGTCTTGGTATGATCATAAACGTATAAGCTGAATTTTGCCAGAGAAGTAAATGCTGAAACTAGACAACATAATTCAAAGCAGACTTTCTGCAGCGACAAAGAGTTGGAAATGGTTGCTGAAAGAATAGAGGAAGCAGTTTCAGGGCAACGGTATACAGATTGGACCTATGAGAGCCTAACTGGGCTTTTTGTTCTGGAACTAGACAAAGTTCAGAGTAAACGAAAGGGGAAGCGAAGACATAGACCAAAAAGCTGGTGGGACAAAGAAGTGAAGCAAGCGATACAAAAACGTCAGGAAGCCTCTAGAGAACACAGGCATTCCAAGCGTAGTGGGGAGTCGGAAACGGAAGTAAAAGAAGATGGGACACTTTTATAACATGTCGCCGAGAGGCATCCAGTTTGATCAATGCGAAAATTCAGAGAAAGGGTGAAGAATGGAATGAGTAATGTAAGCAAGAAAGATAGAAACGCAGCCAAGAAGTTTTGGGAAGCACTTGAACTCACTCGGTGAAACGACGCAAGCTAGACAGAGGTTCATACTCTCGCATCAGGGAGATCAATTAGAGGGAGATGATGCGATACAATTATAGGAGCAGTGATGGAGGAGAAATTTCGGGAACGGGTACATGTGGAAGATAGGAGAACCGAAGGCAGATCAGTCCAGCTTTTGACATCGCGGATTTTGGACAAAGAGAATGGGAAAAGGCGGAACGAAGAGTCCCTAGTGGCACGTCGACAGGCACAGATGGTATCCAATCAAGCTGGTGAAGAATTTGGGGTCCTAAATCTAAGGCAAAACTAAGGGAGGTAGTGAGCACTATGGTAACAAAAGGAAATATTCCAGATGAATGGAGGCTTAGTAGGATGAGTATGATATATAAGGGAAAGGGAGATAAGTCTGACATTAGGAATTATCGTCCCATAACCGTGACACCAGTTATTTACAGGTTGGTAATGCAGATTATAAAGAACAGACTGGAGGAATGGGTAGATTGCGAGGGCATACTGGGCGAGTTGCAGAACGGGTTTCGGAAACAAAGAAGGTTGGAAGACAATATATTTTCTCTAACACAGTGTATAGAAATAGCGCAAAAAGAAAACAGACAGCTCTGGCTGGCATTTCTGGATATCAAGGGTGCCTATGAAAATGTGAACCAAAAACTCTGTGGGACATAGTGGAGAGCTTAAAACCAGATGAAGGACTAACAGCAATATTAAGGAACATTTACAAAGATAATAAGGTGATTATAACATGGGAAGGAAAGGCAACAGGGAAAATAGAGATAGGACGAGGCCTTAGGCAGGGGTGCCCGTTATCGCCTTTGCTGTTTATGTTGTATCTGAGAGGATTGGAGGATAGACTAGAGAAGAGTGGGCTTGGATTTGACCTTTCGTACAGTAAGCTAGGACAAACAATTCAGCAATCCTTACCGGGACTGATATATGCGGATGATATCGTACTAATGGCTAACAACAGGATAGATTTGCAGGAATTAATGAGCATCTGTGGTAGGGAAGGAGAGGAATTAGGTTTAGAATTCAGTAGTGAAAAATCAGCAGTCATGATTTTTAACAATGATGATGTTGAGAGACTGAAGATACAGAATATTACAGTTGAGAGAGCTAGTAAATACAAGTATCTAGGAGTATGGATATGTGGTGGTGCAGAATATCTCAGTGAGCATGAAAAGTATATAATAGGTAAGGGCAACAGAAATGCGGCTGTAATGAAAAATAGAGCACTTTGGAATTACAACAGGTATGAGGTGGTGAGAGAGATTTGGAAAGGGGTCATGGTGCCTGGCTTGACTTTTGGAAACGCAGTGCTATGCATGAAATCCGAAGTGCATGCAAGACTAGAAATAAAACAGCGTGGAGTAGGTAGGCTGGCTTTGGGGGCACATTGCAAACACCAAACCAGGGAGTACAAGGAGACATGGGATGGGCGTCATTTGAGGGCAGGGAAGCTGTGAGCAAGATAGAATTTGAGGATCGGTTGAGGCAAATGGGTGGGGAGCAATGGGCACGAAAGATTTTCAGCTATTTATACATGAGGAGTATAGACACAAAATGGAGACAGCGCACTAGGAATTAAGAGGAAAGTTTTTAGGCTATAGTGGGGTTACGGAAGAGCAGGTCTCAGTTAAGAAGAAAGTTAAGGCCACAGAAAGAGATTCGGTGGCTAGAGGGAATGCAGACAAAAGAAGGCTCTGGAAGGCTATAGATTAACAAAACAGTTATTGCCAAAGAAAGCATTTATGACAATTCTAGGGGAAGCTCATTGTTGTTTGAGGCAAGGACAGGTGTTTGCGAACCAGAACATACAGAGCGAAGTACCAGGAAATGGACACAGTGTGCGCTGCTTGTGGAGAGGAGGACGAGACGGCTGAGCACTTGATACTCTACTGTAAAGGGCTTCAACCCTATGCATACCGAAGACAACATAGGATTTTATAAGGTCATTGGGTTTTAGAGACAGCGAAGGAAAAGTGGATTTCAAGACAGTAGAGATTCACCAGCAAAGATTAAGTGAATGGTGGCAGAAAGCGAGAGAAAACTAGGCATTTTCTTATTAACTGATGGCAAGGGGTTTATAGCCTCACTTTCTTTTCAGTACGGAGTGAATATAGTTTTCACATTTAAATATTCTAAGCTTAAAGGGTAAGACAAAATGGCTAGTGGCGTAAGCTACCGCCCGATCCAAAGGGCTCAGCCGTATTCATCCATCCATCCATCCATCCGGAAGACACACCGTTGCTACCTTTTTCCTTCTTTTTTTCTTAGTGTGTAGACTCGTCCCATTTGCTTGCCTCATTTCATTTGAACGCAGCAGAGCCCTTTTCTCCACACGCTTTACTTATATTCAGTGTTGTAGACATTACCGAAAAAAGTGACGAAATATGTTACTCCACACGCAGTCGGCGCCACGGGCTAATGGGACCAATCAAACAGCGTCAAAAGCGCAAGTCACTGGGCCTTTTTGTTTATGATTGGTTCAGCGATAGTAGAACACGCAGAAAAACATCAAGAACACCATAAAGGTTCCCTTTTCACGCTTCTCATTGATCCCATCAGCTCGTAGCGTCGGCTGCGTCTGGATTTCAAATAAAACAACGAATATTAACAAGAAAACTTTAAGTGCACTCTTTTCAGATCTTGAGGAAAAGATATATCGAGTAACGTAATTACGTTTCTCGTTATCTAAAATAAGTAACGTAAGTAAGTTACCCGTTACTGTACAATCTAACTACCCCGGAACTAACGCCGTTCCTTGAAACGAGTTACCCCCAACACAGTATAGATTTCAATCGTTGTATGCAAGCTTGGAATCAGACTTTGGAAGTAATCCGTTACAAGTAACGGATTACTTGTAATCTGTTTCTTTTTCAAGAAGCTTTGTAATTGACATTTGACTTTTTTTCTGAAGTAATTTGTAATTTGATTTCGTTACAAAAGATTCGGAACAGGTTAATTTAATTACTCGCTACTTTTTTTAAAAATATGAGCTTAACAAAGTAACTGGAGCAATACGAGCAGAACATCCAGCAGCATAAAGAGAGCATGTTCAAGAAAATAGAAAACGTCTGGAAGGGGAGAATAGCCGAAACGAAAGCACGATTTTTTGTATGACCGGTCACTACAACCACTAGAAAAACGGGCAAGGCATGTACAAATATATGAAAGACAAAGATCAAGTAAGACAACGCAGAGTAGTCTCTCCGTCGCCTTCCATCGTGTTTTTCTTCTTGTCCCGGGCAGGAGAAAGCTCTTTGTGTTTATTTGTTTTTGTCTTTTACATGGTTTACCCTCTCCACCTTCTTCGACGTCTCCCGCCACTGCACAGACATCAAATGCGGGACCGTACCCTTTCAATTTGCGGGTTCACAACTCGCGTAACATACGATGCAACCTCGCGTCGAAATCTCTTTGTCTTTGATGTGCCCTACTTTATTCTAGCACGCTCTTGAGGCACGGCTGAAAAGCGCCCGGCGTGAGACTAAGAGCATCGTCTTCGAGGGTACGGACGATACTTCTTTTGGTTTACTTGTCTGCGCATGATGGTCGAGTTCACCCCTCACTTTACCGTCACCTGCTAACATAAATGAGGGAAGGGGGGGGGGGGGTAGGCTATCTAAGAAGTGCTGAGAGAAAAAGAGAGAGAGAACGCGTAAAAGTGGTGTGATCCTCAATTGTTTTGTGTGACCGATGTCCATCGCTTCTCTCGCGCTTTATGCCCTCCCCTCCCCTAACCTCCACGAATATTGGTATGAAAGTGAGAACCATGAACGATCGATAACCCGTTACCGCCAAGTTTTCTCTGACTGGTCGAGTATTCGAACATGAAGTGTCCATCGTCTCCGTGGCCATCTTTTAATGAAATTTTAAACAAAATTCAGGGCATTAAAGAGAACGGAAACCTAGAATATTAGTGCATACTTTGCTTGTAAAAAAAAAAAAAAAACACATTGTCGAACCTACGGAAACACATCAAGGTAAGCTGGGACACCTGCATTCTGCATTGGCTATACCTTGTAACGCTAGAACCAAGTTTTTTTTTCTTGTGAATAGCAGGCAAAACACCGGTATCAAAAGGGAGCTTTAGTAGATCGCTTCTTTAGCTCAGAATCTCGTAGCGGAGGTAAACGCTTCCCCTGAGCATGCGCACCACTAGCTGTGTCTGCACTATTCGAGGGATCATTTTTGGAGGCCGTAACCTAGCGGGATGGCGGGTGTGGTTGCAGCTTTCGGTGCCTTGTCAGCTTACAGGTGAACGGAGTGCACCCACACTCTTTCACTTACATACAATATTTTATTTTTACAAGAACTACCATAATACGGGCGTCTGAGGAAAAAAATGTAGGAATGCAGAACATTTTTAAAAAAAATATCAAAATTGTTTCTATTATTTTTTGGATAAGTGCACGGAAAAAGTATCGTAAAAGTAATTTGTAGCGTAACGAGTAAAGTAATCCGTTACTTTTCAGCGAAAGCACTTTGTGACGGTAATCCATTGCATTTCAGGCTCGGTAATTTGCAATTATAATCCATTACTTTTTTCAAGTAACGAGCAGAAGTCTGCCCGGAATACACATCGTGGCTCTTGGGGAAAACATTCACCCTCCACGGTGTCGTTTGGAGGTACTAGAAGCGTGAATATTTGCTGCAAGATTATTTAAAACACTCGCGTCTACCTACCGGGATTAAACCTTCCAAACATATGCCCGACAATTCCTTAAGCTTCTCGCACGAAGCTTCTCGGATGAGGCTTCCCGGATGAAGTTTGCCGGATAAAAGTCGCGTGGCATTACTTCGACTTAAACTGCCGAATAATTTAGTCGGGCTCACACACTAAATTAAAAACAGGGGGCGATTCGGAGAGGGGTGTTATTCTTAAGATATTTACATCGATCCAGTCGTGCTCGGATAAACATAAGGCTTGTTTTACAGAATATAATTAATTAGAAAAAAAAAAGCGCTAGGATCAGGTGCGCCGTGAAAAGTCACGCACATTCTCTTGGCCGGAGGACATCGACGCTTTCAGAGAGCCGTCCGTCATTCTCGAACCGTTGTTTCAATTATACGTTCAGTAGTAAATTGCTCCTAGGTCTCATATTCCGTCCTTCCGCCAGATATTGCTGAACGCCAAAAATAGAAACGCACGTACGGTGGCTACACTTCGCAGACTAGGAATCTGGGCGGAAAAGGGCCCGAAATGGACAAGCAAAAGAAGCAATTGAGGCGTACTCGGTCGGCTTTGTCGCCAAGACGAAGCGCTTGGTCTGCTGATCGTGCTTTGCAGCCTCAACTGAACCGCGCCCCTACCATCAAAAAGAAGCAATTAGGACCCAGGGCAGCCAAAAGCCGGTGGCGTTTGTTTTCGCCAACAAATTCCTTCGCGCCAAAAGCCTTTTTTTTTTCTTTCTTAATCAGTGTTTAACAGCATTATTTGCTATATTTGCGGTGCCCGCATATAACAAGTGGTTTTCACGGCTGGAAAGGATAATTACGATGGACTGGCCGTATAGAGATATTGTCGAATGCCTGTGATGCGGAAACGTTTAACGAAGTTATACTACCGACAATTGTGCGCGCCGTGTACCACTGACTGACGTTTATTGAGGAGTGAGCGAAGCTCAATTGCGACGTCAGATTGTAATGTATCTCTGAGACGGCGATGCTTTCTGATGCACTTAAACCTGCGGTAGGCCGAACCGATACCGGGAGGGAGTGGTGTAATGCTGGTTAATACTCAAACTAGGCTGCGTGGACATATTTGAAATATTTCAGTATGTCCTCCGATCAGCCGATGGAGATTTAAAAGAAAAAAGATAATATTTTGAAGAAGCCTTATAATCTGCAGTATAGAAAACGTGTTATTTTGACTGGAAGAGTTGGTCACTCCTGTTAAAAGGTGGATAATCAGCAATAATCATGTTTCCAGCGTATATTGAGAGGCATAGGAAAAATAAGCTTCTACACATTTTTTTTTTGTGTCGGTGGCTTGGGCTCTTGATTATGTATAGAGACAATTTCTATGAAAACACAAGAAATGCCGCTGTTTGGCGATATAATATTCGTGCTTAGTGAAGCCGTCGGGGCTAAGCTGGTCAGACGCACCAGTTCTTTGAGAATTGCAGTCACTGATGTCGTTGACGTGGAAAGTTTAGCCGTAAATTTTTCCGAGTTATTTTTCTCTCGTCACAACGTGACTTAAGTTCAGGAGAGGAGACAAGTAAGCTGCTCTTTCGCCGCAACGGAAGCGAGGCCTGTGCGCTTCATCATTGTCGGCTTTCTCGCACAAGGCTCTTCGATGGCTTGCTAGTATAGAAAAGTAGTGCTAAGTCTAAGGCGCCACAAGAAATTGCCTATGACTACAAGATTACTAGAAACGCTGCCGCTTAAAAACAGAAAAACAAGTGACGTCGTCAGGCCGTATTTTGCTTTACGGCTGCATTTTCCAGGGGGCATTTGGACGCTATTCGTCTTCCTAGAGGGAAGCAAACATGGTTATAAAGGGAATTACTGCCGGACCAGCATTTGTTCTTCGACCTACCCTTTCTTCGAAGAAGAGCTCTTTTTTTTTTTTATTTTTTTTTACGTTTCTTATGATTTTGTTTAGGACGTCAATAATGGATTTCGGCATGAAACTAAATGTTGATTCATGCCGTTCACGATAACAAGTTTTAAGGGCACAGGGTAAGGTAAAATTGAAAAAAAAATCGATTTTAGTTTTTTTTGCAATTTGAAAAGTTTAGTTCTTTCTGCACATTTTCTACTGTCACAGTGTCCTTAGAAAGTTATATTTTGGGTTGAAAATCACTTCTTCTGAAAGCAAGTAGCAAGTGACCACGCCTCCTTTTGAGATACGCTCCCTGTTTATCAATAAATATTTCAACAAAAAAAATTCAACACCAGACCTAAAAGCTTGTCCGGTAACAGATAATCTTAAAAATTACCTGGATACTTTCGCATAGATTTTTTTCAACCAAAACAATCCCCAGACGATGTGCACGTTTTTTTTTTTCCAAGTGTGTACCATGTGCACTTTCAAGCGTTTGTGTTTTTGTAACGACAAAATGGCGGCATTGGATGCTGTTCTTTCATTCAATGGTGGTAGCGTTGCACAAGCCGATGTTTTGAAGTCCTTTGGATGGAACCCTGTGTGGAACACCATGAAGTGGCTGAGGGAAGTTGACGTCACTCGAATATACTTTACGTACCAAGCGACACGACAGGTCACAAAAGAGGCCCGGCAAGCAAGGTGATAAGCTTAAAAGCGAAGTCATGACTTTAGCAATAACTTCCAAGCTGGCGGCTATTGAAAAAATAACTCTTAGGCTGTTGGTGCCAATAGAAATTTGTTATTCACCTGTTTTTTTACTTTAAACTCAATTATCTCAAAACAGTGTTTTTTAGTACATAGGTACCATTTTTTCCTTAACCTGCAATCATATAGGGTTGCTTTTTTATTCCTACCACCTACATAGGTGTTGAAAAATACTGAACGAGAATTAAAATTATGCACCGAACAGTTTTTGAGCTACAATTTTTTTAGTACAGGAAAAAAACTAAAATGTCAGTACTATAATAAAACAAAATTGAGAGAAAACCTTATTTTAAATTGATTTAAATAATTCTAGCTAAGTAGATAAAACACAAAATTTCTAACAGAATGATATACATGACAGGAATACTCCTAATAGTCACCGAGAAAATGTTCCTCAAAATGGCCTCAAATGCATGGGGAGTATAAGCTTTACCCTGTGCCCTTAAAACAGAAATGGTTGTTAGTTTCCGGACAAAGGCAGCGCTGCACAAGTCAATAAATTAATTCGACCAGAAAGGTTTCGCGAATGTTGCGAGTATATGCCCCCCATAATTCCTTTTCTTGACAGGTCCAAGGCAATAAAGAAAGCGACTGGCGACGGAACCGCTACTTTATCAAAGTTAGAAACACTCCATATGTAAAGCTAATGTTTGATGTCTAGAGAAGACCACTAAGTAATATATAAGGACATTATAGTACGCATCGCGGAGGAGAAAAATTGAAAAATTTCACACGCTTAAAAAAAAAAAAAAGCTTCTCCACAAGAAAGTTTTTTTTTTTTTTTCCGAATTTATGCCGCGTCATTTAGGAGATCACTGAGTTTGCAGGGGCCGTGGCTCGGGCGCAGATAAATGGGCGGCTCAACGTAGAGTGGCGTCGCCGTGACATTTGCTTGCCATTAGGTTACGCACGTCGGGTAACGCGGAACAGTCAGAATTTTGTTTTCTAGTCTCATTGCTGCACAGATTGCACTAAAGGAGAGGTGCCGGATCCGTTCCGCATGTGAAAAACTAAATGCTTCATGCAAAACCATTTTGTCGAGAGTTGACGGAAGTTTGAAATGTTTTGCCCGCGGCAACATTTTCATTGAGCTTTTAAATTAAATAACAAACAAATATCACAAGAAGTGAAGAACAACGCGCGGATTATAAGTTATAGCTTATCATTATCTGGAAATTAAACAAATAAAATATATTTCTTAATGTTAGGATTACTTTGTTAAAGTCACTAAAATCGGCATATATCGCACTTATTTTTTTCGCAAGTATTACACTAGCACTGCCTCGTTGGCCTCCCAAATAATTCGGGTTCATATATGCAAATACACGAATGGAGATTCCTGGATTGTCGACTTCCCTACCAATCTGACTTGGCGCTCAGGCGGAATGCTGCCAGTATAAAGAAATGAATAGATATTAAGTATATATTAGTTCGTACCTAATGGAATCGTTTTTTCTACAGCCGTTCCTAGAATCGTCTTATCACCACGCGCAGGAAAAAAAAAAAAAAAAGAAGCATCATAGCCTCAAGTAGAAAACACCTTAGATCAGCTTCTTAGATTTAGCTTTAAAACAAATTCCGCGAAAAAAAGCTCAGGTAGACAAGAAAAGAAGAAAATGTTCGACGTATGGCTACAGAGATCCTCGACGTCAATTGTAAGCCGCGTCGTATGGGGAATAAGTGCGTGTTCATGCTCAACAATTACTTTTTCAATATTCTTGGCAATTATTTTAGGTATTTCACAAGCGGAGCGCTCTCATCGAATGTCATGCTCCGTAGGTACTGGGACGTCACAAAACGAAGATCGTAAATTCCACACCAAAACGGACACGTCCTTTGTTCTCCTAAGGCTGTTCTTTGCATGTGCCTGGGCACGTAACAAAAGCAAATTCGTCCACCTCCGCCCGCAACATATCAGAGCCATTTTCGACTCCGGGAATAGTTTAGTTCTCATGACAGCACAATCCTTTTGTTCGGACTGCTGAAATTATTATTTTCTGTGTTATAAAAAAATGATAAAAAGAAGTACCTCCTGAATGCTTAGTAAATTAACTTTTAAATATTACTTGTAGACGTCGGCGCTCAAAACGATATCAAGGCAGCGATTTCTGACTCGAGCAACGAAATTTTCACGAACGAAATCTCGAGCGATTTTGTGATTTCGGCTCGGAGCAAGCAACCTCCCAACCTTTGGTTGGTAAATTTTGCGTTTGGTGACTTAGACCTTGGTTCAGCTACAACCTGAATCGAACTCCCGTGAATTAAGATACAGTTCGCGAGTTATGTATACGTCTCGTCACCAACTACCTCTCACCTTCCGCTTCAATTAATAAAGCGCTTCTTTCGTGTGCTATTTCATGTATTTCCTTCACCCTTGGTGCATACGTGTCGGCTGAAAAATTCTGGAGCACACTTTTTGAGTCATTTCCTTATAGCCTGAGCGCAATCTGAAAAAAAAAAAAAATCGGTATGGGGCGTCTCAGAAACGCTGTAGTCAAGCAGAAAATATTTAGTTCACGGGTTATGTGCACATCGCGGTTGAAGCTACGCAGGCAAAACTAGCTTGACTAAAATGCTTGTTAGGTTTCAACTTTGCCTTTAGGGAGACACCGGATGCTCGTAGTCTTGTTGTCTATTAATGGATCAGTAGTTTCTCTACAAAAAGTATTAAGGCACCCTTGTACTACGCTGCATAAAAACCTAAAGGAGGAATAGTTAAAGCTCCCTCCTGTGGGACGCGCTCCGTAAATGATAGAACAGTATTCCACTTTTTCTAGAGAAAATGTTGTGCCTAACGTTTAGTATACTGTGACTTTTTTATTATTGTAAAGTATATTTTGCCACGGATTTATCGTATAAAATATTCTAATAATTTCAACGCATAACTGATTCTGTCAGCGCATTATGAGGAAACTGAAAAGCGATAGTAAGGCATAGTTCGCCCACTAACACTTTCCCCAACTTTTTTTATCGTGTACGTAAATTTTTATGTCCTAAGTAACGGATTAAATTTCGCGTAATAAAACAGCTGCTCGCTGGATGTCAGTTTTGATCATCAGCCGTATGGTCGCGACGTGACGTCAACTTGGTGCTGCGGTACGCGATGCAACCAATCAACCGCAGTTCCGCCATGACTTGACGTCACGAGGGTGCTGCGCCAGTGTTCTTTGACTAAAAGCTAACCAGCTGACCGCACGCTAAAGAGCAGCTGGTCGCATATCTAAAAACCGCTTTAAAAGTAGTACGCGGATTCACTTTGACGTTACCGGTAACACGTTGCTTTTATATGTAACTTAATATATTACTCGTTACATTTTCCGGAACAGTAACTAATAACTTACTTGAGATACTTGCTACGAGGAACGGGTGACAAAGTTACGTTACTCGTTGCCTCTTCTTCTTAAGATTTAAACAAAATAACACTTCCTTTTTTTTTTCCCCAAGCGCCAAGTTCCATGAATTCTTGCACGTACGCCACATATCCAAAATTGTGCCTCTCTTTTCCCCCCGCAAACACTTCCACTTTAGAGAGAAAAAACAAAACAAAAACGCCCATGCCCTTTGCCCAAATGTGGAAAAACGCCGTCAATGGCAGGAAGGGTGGATAGAAGACGTCCGAGGTCAACTCCTCATGTCCGGACGGGCAATGATCCGGCTCTATTTCAAAAGATGCCAGCAGTGTCCTGCTGGCTATTGTGAAACATAAGGTCATTCTGTTAACTTGCTGCGTGGACATAAAGTTGATTCACATATGGCTCTTTTGCGCACCCGTAACGTCAACACCTTAAAATGTTTTAATCTACAAATAAAAAGTAACGTAAATTAGCGTGCCCAAATTTTTGATTAATAAAGGTGAACGTTACGCGTTCCTTTTTTTAAGTAAACTAGGTCAGTAACGCGCCTTCCTTCTATTTTCAAGGAGCGAGTAAGTTATTTCGTTATTTTTTCTCGCTAACGCCTACAACACTGATATGTATACACGTTTTCCTGCTTTGAACTCAATGGGGAAAAAGGGAGGGGAGAGGGTGTAGCGACTCCCCTCAGAGAACAGCATCTTTGGTCCCTGCATCCCTATCCGGCATAGAAAAAGTACCAAAGAAAGAAAATAATACTAGGATTTTCTCTAAAATTGACAGATTCTGTCGCCCTTCTAGATAAATTACATGAGCGTACTTGTTAGAATAACAGCTGCGAACACGAGTAAACGTGGCCCTTTCAAACCTGCAGAGTTGATCATTTGTTTCATGAATCGAATACGAATTTTTTTTTTAAATTGACAAGTCTAACATTTAAATACATAGCGAAGCACAGTACATATTTTGATCTCAATTATTTGTTTTTGCAACTAGCAACTCAGCAACAGAATAAGCCACAATAGAAGTGATTGTGTAAAATTCCCGATATTTACATGCCATTTCTACTTTTAATTTAGAGTAGGGGCCTCCAAACGTTTTCGCCAAGGGACCGACTAAAGCACCGGTTGCAGTCTCGGCGGCCGGGATGTAAATACTACAATCAAAATGAGAAAGCACCAAATAAATAAGCCTAAATATGCATTTAAATTAAAACATTTCAACTTGATGAATAATTTAAAAAAGTAAGGTGGACGAGCATGTATACATTTTTGTTTCAAATATGTCGCTAATTATGAGATTACAAAATAATTGCGAACCAGAGAACTCACCAAGCATAAGTCGAGGCATATAGGAACTTTGGCATGTGCACAAATGGCAGAATACCAACGAAAATGGTAGATCTGATGACGACAATGTATGCGAGCGTTATGACACAAGACACTAAGCACGATATACAAGGTGTCCCCGAAAAACATTTACAGGTTTTTTTCCACCACAAAAATAAACTACGCACCGCTGATCGCTCATTCTCCGCCCGAAGGTAGCGATAGAGGTGCGAACCACATGGCAATGTTTCAGAGCGAACCAATATTTTATTCAAAGGTTATAAATGATTTTCTGAAAATGTGAATGGAAAATAGTGGCCGAAAGAGCTCTCCAATACATCTTTCTCTACTCCGCCAGAAACCAAAAATGCGCAAAAATTGGCCCCATTTTCCCAGTGAAATTTTCAGTAAATCACTTATAACCTTTGAATAAAATATCAGTTCGTGCTGAAACTTTGGCAAATCTATCGCAACCTTTCGGCGGAGAATGAACGTTCGGCCATGCGTAGTTTATTTTTGCGACGAAGAAAACCAAAATAACCTGTAAATATTTTTTTAAGCACCCTGAACATGGGAACGCGAAGGAGTTTTGTCGTGGTCCTGCAGACATGAAGCAGAGAACAACGAGTAGTGATGCTGGTGATGGTAATGTACAATAAATAATAATAATAATAATAATAATAATAATAATATAATAATAATAATAATAATAATAATAATATAATAATAATAATATAATAATAATATTAATAATAATATTAATAATAATAATATCTTTATTATCTGTGAAAAAATACATGTGTAATCGTGCTGGCCCACGAAAACAAAGATGCTTGTATGTGGGACCAGGCAGACAACAAAATACCGTGACACATTGAACACTGGAGAAAGAAAACAAACAAACAAAAATAATGTAGGAATTTGGGCAACGAATACGCACTAAGTAATTATATAATTATTATTGCGCGAGCGTGAGGCACCATTCTCTTACATTTCGTTTCACCGCACGAAAGGATGATAAGTTCAGCAAAGACTCTGGCAAACTGTTGAACGTCGAAGGGACATAGTGTTGTTTTAACTTTTTTCCATAATTTGTTTGTATCTTATGGACCTTGAACCTATATGTACGCCGCAAAGGGAACCCGCATTTAGATGTAGTTTTCTCTTATTCTTACTGATTTATTCGTACGCGCTATTTGCGCGCGTCGCGGCGCCATATTTTTTTCACGCGCTTATTTTTGCGTTTGTAGCCGTGCGTCACTGGAAAGACTGCGGGCATCTGCGGGCCGGCAGGGACGTCTCCGCGGGAGGGTCTGGCCCGTAAGGCCGGGGTTCGGAAACCCTTAATTTAGGGTATAAGGTTGTTCTATCCCTAAATACACTTTCCTGCTCAAACAGTCTCGTAGCTGCACAACTACGTCGTTTGCGCATAACTTCGCAAAAGAAACATTTACGACCCCCTGGGCCTATATAATGGAGCGCGACGGCCCAACACAGGACGAGTGCACACCCACGATAAGGTACCACGTGCCTCCCTACAGCACTCTGATTGGCTCCGCGAAACCGCACCTTCGGTTGCTAACATGCTATGCTGACACGGAGTATAATGTTCTTTCTTCCACGCTCCACCTAAAAGTATAATGAATGGTTCTGGTTGAATGAAGGTTCATTTGCATTCACGGGAAAGAATCGCGGCGCCATTTATCGATTTTTTCCTCTTTCAATTCGGTAATGCATTTGAACAGTTTCCTCGAAAGGCACATAGAAGAACTCTCACATTTGTATAAATTTAGATCCACACAAAGCTGTGACCCTACCTAGCGAGCAAAATGTAGGAGTTTTAAGGTTACTTTAGCACTTAAGAAATCAGCAAACCCATCTCCTTCAATAAATCTTTCCTCTCGTCCTGCTCTCCCTATGGCTTTTGGGGAATGAATTCGCCCAAGTAGGTTACAAAGGGAACGAGCGCGAATAAAGACGTCTCGGCCATCGACTTTCCTTGTTTGACCCCGAGTTTGTAGCATGGTCAGAGATGGCATTTTGTTTGCATGCGCAGACAATTGTAAGCTCACTGCCGATAAAATAAATAAAATATAGTGTTTTTGTTGTTGTTGTTTAACATCGCACTGTACTGTTTTCTCGGTGCTAAAATGGTTGCTCGGAGTAGTGCTGCCCTCATTCAAATTTGAATCATTAAAATATATCACCATTTCTCCCCATTTCGAGGGAAATATTTTAGCGTGATCTACGAAGGAGCGACTATTTTGACACTGGTTCGGTTACCCGCCTACCTCTTAAAACGTTTTTTTTTGTCTTTAAATAGCTACAGGTTTATTGCTTTAATAATACCACACACCCTTCCGTTCATCTCCGCGATCTCAAGATAATATTGCCACGCACGCTGCCGAGCGAGCGCGTGGCCGAGCGGTTTCAGCGCTGGCTATCACGGGAAGGCTCCGGGTTCGATTCCAGTGAGAGGACTCCTCTTTTATTTGTTCTTTCAACTCGACATTCTCGTAAATTCGAGAACCTTCTCGTCTGATCGAATTATGAACGTTATACGCCGAATGTTTCAGAAACCCACGCGGGTACAAAAGGTGCTCCGCGTGGCGGTCCGGCGTCAGTCTCACCCCAGCGTTTGATCCTGCTGTTACGCCGATTTAAACGCCCGCGACGCTCTGTTGTAATCCTCAGTTTCCTTTTTGGTTTTGGGCACAAGTTCGCTCCATTAAACATCTCAGTTTCCTCAGTCATTCTTTGTTTCGTTACCTCATCATTCGTGACAATATTGTCAAGTATACTCTCGTAGCCCACAGCCAACTTGGATATTTTTACTACCGGTTGTGAAGCACAAAGACATGTCGGACAGCACTTAGAGACATTTCCACTGTTTACAAAAATCACAGTCCACACGTGCTAAATCACAGTCCAAGCAGCACTCGCTTTCAATAGACCGATCTCACTAAGCGTTCCACGCATGCGTGACGCCGCCATGACTGTAGTTCACGAGAGGTAGGCGCCCGTGCACGTGCAGACCTCCATCGTGGTTGTCGTGCGTGCAGAAAGACTACAGTTCCTACGATGCATGGCGAGAGCGGTGGAGTACTCAAATTAGCTGGTGTGATCCGTATATTTGGGCCAGCCAGAAAATGCGCGTGCATGACACAAACATAGCTATGAACGAGCCGTCGTACGCTCTTATGGAAATGTGTGTACTCCGTTCACCCTTAAAGGCGTACCTACAAAAAAGGTTCTTCGCTGCGTAGGAAAGTCCTTTTCGCCACCCTTGCCATCTCCTCCTCTACCAATGTTATTTTGATGGCGAGAGAATCCTTTTGCTGCCGTCAAGTTAGCACAAGATAAGCCGGAATAAGATCCCGGCTTATCCAGCCCCAACAAAAGTAGTCCCCTTCCGTCAAGTTAGCAGAGGGAGAGTGGGAAATTAGAAGGGTGGCGAGGAGGATTTTCCCACCTCGAGGAAAACCTTTTTGTAGGTCGGGCTTTAAGCACGAGAGCTCGAGGTCGCTGCTTTTAAGCGTTCTTCCACAGATCGAGCGCTCGCTCTTGAAATGCATGTCTCAAAGCCAGGAGCGCGGGCTGGCTCGCGCTTGCAGCTTTGGCAGCAATCTCTGCTTAAGGGTGGACGAAGCATAGCGGCAGCCTCATGCTCACGTGACATGCGAAGCGCAAGTTCGTCTCCTTCCTTTGCAAGGGTTTTAGTGACGTCAGAACGCCGAGCTCTGATTGGCTCTGATTGAATAATAGTGGGTATACCTTAAAGCAAGCTGCCTTGACCTCTACCCACTATCCTTCTATCAGAGCCAATTATAGCTTTGCGTTCTGACGTCACCAGAACCCCTGCAAAAAAAGCAGACGAACTTGCGATCCGCATGGATCAACTGAACGAGTACCAGGTCGCCGCCACCAAACTGGCCTTATAGATCGTCAACCACGGAAAAATATGACAGGGCAGACCACCCACCACGACGGAAAGTAGCCGCACCTAGTATCTGTCGTTTTGTCAACCTGTCGTTGAACGGAGTATGTAGACCAACACTTCTTTTACAAACAAGTCCGTGTTCACCTATACCAAGTGTGGGCATCATCGAGCTTTCATAAAGTACGCTAGAGGCTCAACTGGCGCTCGTGTATATGTGACTTCCGGTATGCAAATTGAAGCAAGGAGCAACCAGTCTACTTTTGCGGTGCTCCTGTGCAATCCTATGAGAAAACGCGCGTGCATTTTGTCTCTTCGCCGGAAAATAACATATATCCCTTTTGTTATTTTGGTAGTACCGAATGGTATGTACCTTTATTAACATTGTAGAGGTGTAATTGCTCTAGGTATAACAATTTTCTTTACCACTGAGCGATGTTAAACTTTTTTTAGATTTCACGCCAAAAGGCTGTGTTCCGTAGGAGGTATGTAAAAACGAGCAACGATTCTAAGCAAAATAACAATCGAAAGGAATGTAGAGCGTGTTCAAGGTTCGCCAGCATTCCGGTGGGGCTTATATTGCTAATATGACCGTCCTGTCACTATGAAAATGTGTCCGTCATGCATTTTTACCAGCAGTTAAGAGACATTCGAACCCTAAAAGAATAAAGTACGTGGGCTATGAAAGGTGTGGATTTTTATTATTTCTTATGTCGTACCGCTTTTATAGGGCACCTGTTCTCTGGTTTCTCCCAATTTTTGAAGATTTCGCGCGTGCGGGTGATATGTTTTGAACGCAGAAGAAGCATCATCGCACATATTCGTGAGCAGAAAGAATGAAGCGGTACTTATTTATTGCAAATCGGACACTCCCACGTGGCCTTCAGTTTATTTTGAACGCCTGCGTGCACAATGAGTTACTGATCAAGTGTTACTGCGTAGTTCTTGCCGTCTCTCTTGGTCTTCCAGATGTCCTTTGTTCGTTTGGCGCGTATATCCCCCATGCCGAAAAGCGCCGATGCCGTGTTTGCGCTAACAGTGTCTGACAGTGCAGATAAACACAAGTACAAAGCCGTTTACGCACCATTTTTAATGCTATGAATTTGAAATAGAAACGCTGTAACTGAACAATTATTTCGTCTGCGTGACTGACAAATGTTCCAATGTACCAGATACGTACGAATTATTTGTTATATTTTCTTTTCTTATCATCAAGCCCAGGAGGAAAATGCACTCACTTTTTTCCATAACCTTAAGTAAAATTCCGATAGCACACTGGCGCCAGTTGAACCTCTAGCGCAGACTGGCTCTAGTCGAACCTCTAGCGCACACTGTAATAAAACAGTAATTGTCTCGCAGTTGGCCTGCCAAAACATTTCTGTAAAGCTTTTTTTTTAATTTTTATGTTATTTAACTTACCTTTTTCTGTAAAATAACAAGTTCCCGCAAAAGAAACTTGGCGGCTAGCAAGCGTGAGATAAGCAATACAGCTAAGGCCTAGTGAGCTGGGCTGCTTTTCGCTAAAATACGATTCTCAAGTGCTTCTGCCCGTTCGCTGTCTCTTCTACGCGCTAAAACACTCCAAAAAAGCGTCTCAAAGCACCGGCATCGCACCTATTACGAGTAGGGGCGACAATAGAGACTTTTAGTAGATCGCTCCGATACCCCCGATAACGATACCCGATAAATATACGATGCATCCGCAAATGCAGCGGCCGAGTATCGGGTATAGTTATTGGAGTCATCGGAACGATCTACTAAAACTCTCTGCTGTGAGTGGGAGATTCGCGGGGTTTTTCCGCGACTGCTTTCGCGCGGCCGCCTCGGTTTGCCTCGCGTTGAGAAAACATTCAAAGAAGGAATCGTTATAGCGACAAATGGAATGCCGTCTTTATTGAACAGAGTATCTGCTTGTTGTAAGTGATTCGGCGTTTTCGGTTGACAGCGGCGAGGCGAGGCATTACCAATTCAAGCGGCGTCGGTCCCCATCGTTCAACGCTCCTGCTCACCTGTTAGCATTCGTTATCCACTTTCAAGTCCCTGGTAATCCACACCACGTCTGTGCGCACACTTCGCGCCATTCGGAGCACGGAAGACCCATTCAGCTGGCGGCACGATTATCACGATTTTTATCGAAATGAGAGGTAGGGAAGCTGTTTGTAATTCAATGGATACATGACTGCTCAACACTAGCTCATTGAATTAGGCGGCAGCTTGCGCCACCCATGAAGTGTAGTAGTGACCGGTATGCTCCGTTTCACCTTATGTTGTGCCGCAGCGAAGGTTAGAAGCACAAGCTCATAGCGTTGGCAGCTGTCCTTAGTGCACGAGAGCTTGTGCAGCCGAGATTCACCCCATAGCAAGGAGCTCGCGCTTGTAGCCTTTCCTGCGGTACATCATAAGGTGAAATGGACTATAGATGGCGCTAAAATGTCTTTTATTTTAGATTTTACGGGACAACCCCCCATACCAACTGCTCATATACACCAGCTCAGACACACACGGCATGAACACCAACCAATACCGAACACTGTTACAGGCACATACAAATCAGAATTACAACAAGGCACAAACAACTCCCACAAACACCTCCGCGACTTTCTACTCTACCCATCCGAACGAACCAATTCGTGTATATGCCTTACCATTTTCTGACAAGGATTAGGCAAGGGAGTACCGCTGTTTAATAGATTAATACAAAGAGTGTTTCCAAGTATAATTGGAATACAAGTGCTTTGTGTATTTAAATTGGCAGGCTAGACACCTCTCTTAATTTAGCGCTTCGAAGGGCAACATGATATGAACGTGATCGGCTAAAGTAACACCGCACGGCATGCTCCCGACCAGTTTCGGTTTCAAATTCAAGCCATGTTTCTCCACCCTCGTTTCGCACGTGTACTAGCAGCAGAAGTTACAACAATATCTGCATTCGTAGTCAGTAATCAGCTAAAGGTAACGTAATCCTTAGTATTGTGTTGTTCAATTTGTTATTTTTGCCCTTAAATTCAGTGCTTGAGAATAGGTGACTTAATTGTAGCGGGCAAACGATGGCGACACGCTTTCCCGTATTGGTCGAGTGTCCGATGAGTCGCCCTACTAGCTCCACTTTAAAAGCCCCTAAATTAATGATCAAGCGCTTATGTAAAAAAAAAAGGATTGGGGTACAATTAGATTAAATAAAATAACTAGTATAGCCGAGTTTTTTTATGTACAGCATTCAAAGAACATATACACACCTATCAAATTATTTTAAATCTTTCAGTTTTCTTTCGACAACAAAAAGTTGGCGCTTTACAAGCATGGGGACACTTCACATAAGCAGTGTATTAAGCTCAAAACATTAGGGCATTACAACCACAACTATACTGCATATATATATAAATTGGCTATAATGGTAACAGAGTGTTCAGGTGGCCATTGTTTGTATTCTTTTAGTTTCCGAACCTGATATACAATTTTATAATGAAAATATTTTCCTTTCAAAAATAAACCTTTTAAAACAACCTTGTAGGTACTTTTGAAACATTGTGGAAATGGAAATCGTAAAAGGAGTCTTTTTCCAGGAACACTAGTGTTGGAACACTGCAAAAAACTTCAAAAGCATATATACTGCACAAAAGAAACACAAAGAAACTGAATGAGCACGAGCGCAAGAGCGCCGTGAAAAACCGCAAGGGGCCCTATTTCTGCCCTGGAAAGAGTTAAACAGTCGAAAGAACGGGATGGGGCGACAGGCTCGGTGAACGCACCAAATGTAGTAGCGGCCGACACCCCAAAATATAGTGGTAGCTGACGCACAAAATGTAGTGACTCAATTATGGAGAGCGACGATGTTGGTGGTTCGACGATCAGGCTGCTACTTGGCGACAGTAGAAATCTAGGCAGGCGTTTCCCCAGGAATTGAAATTACGGGGGTGGGGTCTTAATTTGTTTGGGCGGTTAGGGGGGAAAGGAGAATAAAGGAGTCGGGGCGAATTAAGGGGTGCCTTCAGAAAAACAAGTGCGGGTGTACTCCCCCCCCCCCCCCCCCTAGGGGCTGTGTAGGGAAATCACCGCATCTAGGAAAGGCCGGTAGAGCGGCCGGGCTATGGGGTGCCCTGACGAGAGACGAGGCAGAGGTGATTGACTTTTGGGTTTAGGACGACGCAACAGTCTCTTAAAAGCCAATTACTACACTGCCACTGAACTGGAATCCGCTACTAAATTGGAAAGTTAACGGGCTACGTACGTACTACAGCCGGGAGATCACAGCAATGAGGAATGTCGCGAGCGGGTCGAGGTTTGAGTTCAGTCAGGTTCGACTTTTTCGAACTTCTCGTGAAAAGTTCGACAAAGGTTCGACTCAGGTTTGACTACTATGCGCATGCGTGACAAGCTGGCCAGTTTGCTTCGGATTGGATGGTGATGGCTTAGGGATGAATTAAGGGTAGCACTGATTGGTTATTTCAATTAATCCACTAAAAAAAAAGTTATTAACTTCGTCAGTGATTAAAATTAGTTTATTTTAATTGCAACTGTTTATAAAAGACGACCAGACCAAGGCCCGGTCAAGTCGCCGTGACCAAGGCCTACCGCCGGAACTCGGACCCCTGCCGCTGAAATCAAAGAAGACCGCGACGATGACCGCTCCGCCCGTCGTTGTCCTGCCCGTCGCCCCCCGATCGCCGACGCCCTTTCATGGAGAAATCTATGAAGACGTCGAGGACTGGCTCCTTCACTATGAGCGAGTGGCCCGCCATAACAGATGGACGCCGGAGCAGTGCCTTCAGAACGTCTACTTTGCTCTGGAAGGCACGGCACGCACCTGGTTCGAGAACCACGAAGCGTCGATTTCGTCGTGGGAAGAATTCCAGGCCGAGCTACGACGCACCTTTGCCAACCAGCAGCGACGACAGAGTGCCGAAGAACTCCTGCGAGCGAGAACCCAAGGGCCGACCGAGAGCGTTACAAGCTTCGTCGAAGACGTTCTCCACCTGATGAATCGCGCCGACCCTCAAGCCACCGACGAAAGGAAGCTGCGGATCCTGATGCGAGGCGTTAAGGGTGACATCTTCGGTGGTCTTGTCCGCAACCCTCCAGCCACCGTCGAAGATTTCGTCAAGGAAGCCACGAGCATGGAACGTGCCCTCCTCGCAAGAGCCAGCCGCTACCATCGGCACTCGAGCATCGCTGCCTCTTCTGCATTGGGCCACGACATCAGCCCTAGCATCCCCGGCATTCGCGACATCATCCGTGAAGTCGTCCGGGAAGAGCTTCGCAAGATGCTCCCCACTGCGGATAGCCCGTCCTCACTATCACTCGCCGAGGTTGTTCGAGAGGAGGTTCACCGAGCCGTCCAGCCTGAAATTTCCACCAACACGACGACGCCAGAGGAACCAACGTTGAGCTACGCTGCCATGGCCCGACGACCGCCGCAAGCTAACCGCCAGGCCACGGCACCACCCCGACGAGACCCTCCAATGCCACAGTATCTGCGGCGTCAGGAAGGACAGACCCAGTGCGTCCGTCCGGAGCAATCCTCGCCGAGGAAGACCGACGTGTGGCGTACGGCCGACAGGCGACCGCTGTGCTACCACTGCGGTGAGGCCGACCACGTCTACCGGAGGTGCCCCTATCGTCAAATGGGCCTACAAGGGTTTGCGCCGAACGACCCTCGCCAAGGTACGGCGAACGCCCTCGTGACATTGAGGAATACCTCCGACGACCCCTGTCCCGGTTCCGACTCGACCCCGAGGTTCCCGTTCGCCCTCGCCACGACGTGCGCTCTCGCCCTTCCGCCGCTCCCGTCGTGACAGCCTGTCCCCCCTATCTCGTCGGGAAAACTAAGTGCGGCAACGCCTGGAGGTGGCGTTGCCGAAGACGACCGTAGTAAAGAGCCTCCAAGAACGCCGAAGCGCTCCCACTCTCCCGACGCTACGCATCACAACGACGTCCCTGCATCGGTGTCCAACAACCTCAACGTTATCATCGACGGCCACGACGCGACGGCACTCGTCGACACCGGAGCAGACTACTCCGTTCTGAGTGGGAGGCTCTCCCGCCGCCTTCGAAAAGTCATGACGCCGTGGGATGGACCTCAAATACGAACCGCCGGAGGACACCTCATTACACCAGTCGGGAGATGCACTGCTCGCGTCGAGATCCACGGTGAGACGTGCCCTCTGAAGTTCGTCGTTCTACAAGACTGTTCCAGAGACGTCATTCTCGGCATGGACTTTCTGTGTGAATACGGTGCCGTCATCGACCTTGGTGAGAACAGATTGACGCTGCGCGAACCTGTTCCGCCTTCGGCTGCCGCCCACGTGAACCTGCCGCCGCGATCAAGTGTTGGCGTACCCGTCGTGACCAATGCAGCTACCTGCGGCGAAGTTGTTCTTGAAGGCAACCTTCAATTGCTCCTGGGAAGAGGAATAGGCGTCGCAAGAGGAGTGACTAAACTTCAGGATGGGCGCACCGTGGTCCTCGTGACAAACTTCCGACAAGAAACGCAACACCTCACAAAAGGTGCCGCTGTGGGCTACGTCGAGGAACTTTGGAACTCCGCCGAAATCGCCGCGATTGATGAAGAATCATCGCCCCCTCAGCAAGACATTACGCCGCCAGCGCAGCTTGACATTGACCCTAAGTTTCCACGCCCGAAACGACGGCAGCTGAGTGACCTCCTCGCAGAATACAGCAACTGCTTCGCGACGTCGTCGAAGGTGCGCCAAACCACCATTGCGAAGCATCGCATCGTCACCGACGACGACGCGCTCCCTGTGCACCGATCGCCGTACCGAGTCTCCCTAAAAGAACGGGAGGTCATCCAACAGCAAGTGGAAGAAATGCTGAACGACGACATAATTCAGCCTTCAAGCAGTCCATGGGCCTCTCCAGTCGTGCTGGTTAGGAAGAAGGACGTAACGCTTAGGTTCTGCGTGGACTACCGGCAGCTGAAGGCGGTAACGAAGAAAGACGTCTATCCACTCCCCCGAATCGATGACACGCTAGACCGCCTTCGCCATTCTCGATACTTTTCATCGATGGACCTGAAGAGCGGCTACTGGCAGATTGAAGTCGACGAACGGGACCGAAAGAAGACAGCTTTCGTTACGCCAGATGGCCTGTACGAGTTCAAGGTCATGCCTTTCGGCCTATGCACGGCGCCGGCCACGTTCCAGCGTGTCATGGACACAGTACTGGCAGGGCTGAAGTGGCAGAGCTGTCTCGTCTACCTTGACGACGTCGTAGTGTTTTCAAGTGACTTCGACGAGCACTTGCGACGACTACGAGCTGTTCTCGAAGCCATTCAGACCGCCGGACTCACACTCAAGCCGTCAAAGTGCCGGTTCGCCTATGACGAACTGAAGTTTCTTGGCCACGTGGTTAGTAACAAAGGCGTCCGCCCAGACCCCGAGAAGACTCACGCCGTCGCGGCATTTCCAGCGCCGACAGACAAGAAGGCCGTGCGAAGATTCCTTGGACTTTGCGCCTACTATCGACGCTTCGTTCGGGATTTCGCTAAAATTTCCGCACCACTCACAAACCTCACGAAGGACGCCGAGAAGTTCAAATGGGGCGAGGAGCAGCAGCAGGCATTTGACGAGTTGAAACGACGACTCCAGACTCCTCCTGTGCTTGGTCATTTCGATCAGGATGCGGAAACCGAGATTCACACGGACGCAAGTAACGCGGGACTCGGCGCAGTACTGGTCCAAGTGCAAGAGGGCATCGAGAGAGTCATCGCCTACGCAAGTCGGACACTGTCCAAGGCGGAGAAAAATTACTCCACGACTGAGAAAGAATGCCTTGCGGTCGTCTGGGCAATCACGAAGTTTCGTCCGTACTTGTACGGGAGCCCGTTCCGCGTGGTGACGGACCACCACTCGCTTTGCTGGCTTGCGAACCTCAAAGACCCGTCAGGACGCCTCGCTCGATGGAGTCTCCGACTACAAGAGTTCAACATGAGTGTGGTCTACAAGTCAGGCCGCAAGCACAGCGACGCCGACTGCCTGTCCAGAGCCCCCGTCGAAACCCCTTCCGGCTGCAGCGACGACAATGACGACGAGTGCTTCCTAGGAGCAGTCAACACCGACGACATGGCACGACGTCAACGGGACGATCCTGAGCTGCGCGCATTGATCGAGCACCTGGAAGGGGGCGGGAGTACCGTGCCCCGTGTTTTCTCACGAAGCCTGCCGACTTTCGCCATTCGACAGGGTGTGCCCTACAAAGTGAACTTCGGAAACAACAACTTGCCGTGGGTGCTGGTAATCCCGGCCGACCTTCGAGAGGAGATTTTTCAAGCATGTCATGATGACCCGACGTCGGGACACCTTGGTTACAGCCGGACACTGGCCCGTATTCGTGAAAAGTATTACTGGCCCAAGCTCCCCAAAACCGTCCACCTCTACACCCGATCCTGCCACGAGTGCCAGCGACGCAAGAAGCCGCCGACGAAGCCAGCAGGTCTCCTGCAGCCGATTCCTCCGCCAACTACACCGTTCCAGCAGATCGGAATGGATCTACTTGGTCCTTTTCCGCCGTCGACCCTGGGAAACCGGTGGATAATCGTCGCCACAGATTATCTCACGCGGTACGCGGAAACGAAAGCCCTTCCTTCAGGGACGGCTGTTGAAGTCGCCAAGTTTTTCATCGAATCCATCGCCCTCCGGCACGGCGCTCCCGAAGTTCTGATTACAGATCGCGGATCATCGTTCATGGCACAGCTGACCCAAGAAAACCTCCGGCTCAGTCACACCAGCCATCGTCGTACTACTGCGTACCACCCACAAACGAACGGGCTGACGGAGCGACTCAACAAGACAGTCGCCGACATGATTTCTATGTACGTCGACGTAGAGCACAAGACGTGGGACGAGGTGTTGCCCTACGTCACGTTCGCCTACAATACGGCGGTTCAAGAGACCACAGGATTCACACCATTCCCGCTGGTACATGGTCGGAAGGTAACGACCATGCTGGACGCGATGCTGCCCCATGAGCCAGCTGACAATGAAAGCGACGACGCGCAGGTGGTTGCTCAACGGGCCGAAGAAGTCCGCCAGCTCGCCCGACTCCTGATCCAAGACCAGCAACGCGTCGACGCGGGCCGCTACAACCTTCGTCGTCGGGACGTCCACTTCCAGCCCGCAGACAGGGTGTGGGTCTGGACACCGATCCGCCGCCGTGGTCTCAGCGAGAAACTCTTGAAGCGCTACTTCGGACCCTACAGAGTGCTTCGTCGACTCGGGGATCTGAACTACGAGGTGATGCCCGACGGAACACGGACTTCATCACGCCGCCCTCCACGACCAGAAGTCGTCCACGTCGTGCGCATGAAGCCGTACTACGCTCGATAGGACTGTGGACTTATGTGTTCCAAATGACTCTTTAGCTTACCGTTCTTTTTGTTCGGTTTGTTTCGTGCTGCATCGGGGCGATGCACTTTTTAAAGGGGGGAGTAATGCCGCGCGCGCAGCTTGCGAAGTAGGCAGTGCACGCGTAGCCTAACGGTTATAGCGCCTGCCTCCTACGCGAAAAGCCCCTAAATTAATGATCAAGCGCTTATGTAAAAAAAAAAAAGTATTGGGGTACAACTAGATTAAATAAAATAACTAGTATAGCCGAGTTTTTTTATGTACAGCATTCAAAGAACATATACACACCTATCAAATTATTTTAAATCTTTCAGTTTTCTTTCGACAACAAAAGTTGGCGCTTTACAAGCATGGGGACACTTCACATAAGCAGTGTATTAAGCTCAAAACATTAGGGCATTACAACCACAACTATACTGCATATATATATAAATTGGCTATAATGGTAACAGAGTGTTCAGGTGGCCATTGTTTGTATTCTTTTAGTTTCCGAACCTGATATACAATTTTATAATGAAAATATTTTCCTTTCAAAAATAAACCTTTTAAAACAACCTTGTAGGTACTTTTGAAACATTGTGGAAATGGAAATCGTAAAAGGAGTCTTTTTCCAGGAACACTAGTGTTGGAACACTGCAAAAAACTTCAAAAGCATATATACTGCACAAAAGAAACACAAAGAAACTGAATGAGCACGAGCGCAAGAGCGCCGTGAAAAACCGCAAGGGGCCCTATTTCTGCCCTGGAAAGAGTTAAACAGTCGAAAGAACGGGATGGGGCGACAGGCTCGGTGAACGCACCAAATGTAGTAGCGGCCGACACCCCAAAATATAGTGGTAGCTGACGCACAAAAATGTAGTGACTCAATTATGGAGAGCGACGATGTTGGTGGTTCGACGATCAGGCTGCTACTTGGCGACAGTAGAAATCTAGGCAGGCGTTTCCCCAGGAATTGAAATTACGGGGGGTGGGGTCTTAATTTGTTTGGGCGGTTAGGGGGGAAAGGAGAATAAAGGAGTCGGGGCGAATTAAGGGGTGCCTTCAGAAAAACAAGTGCGGGTGTACTCCCCCCCCCCCCCCCTAGGGGCTGTGTAGGGAAATCACCGCATCTAGGAAAGGCCGGTAGAGCGGCCGGGCTATGGGGTGCCCTGACGAGAGACGAGGCAGAGGTGATTGACTTTTGGGTTTAGGACGACGCAACAGTCTCTTAAAAGCCAATTACTACACTGCCACTGAACTGGAATCCGCTACTAAATTGGAAAGTTAACGGGCTACGTACGTACTACAGCCGGGAGATCACAGCAATGAGGAATGTCGCGAGCGGGTCGAGGTTTGAGTTCAGTCAGGTTCGACTTTTTCGAACTTCTCGTGAAAAGTTCGACAAAGGTTCGACTCAGGTTTGACTACTATGCGCATGCGTGACAAGCTGGCCAGTTTGCTTCGGATTGGATGGTGATGGCTTAGGGATGAATTAAGGGTAGCACTGATTGGTTATTTCAATTAATCCACTAAAAAAAAAGTTATTAACTTCGTCAGTGATTAAAATTAGTTTATTTTAATTGCAACTGTTTATAAAATTTTAATAACCCTTTGCATAGATAACTTTTCCGGACCTAGACCTGCTTGAATCAAGGTCTGGCCACGCTGTCCACAAAGTCGAACCAGGCGAGTCTGGTTGAAAGGTCGAAGGTTCGCCGAACCAGTCGACCCCGAAAGTTCGACCTAAAAATCCGATTCGACAAACGTTCGCGACATCATTAACAGCAATGACGGGTGCAGCCTACGTCAGAAATGATCCAAACGGGGAAACCGACGTCCACAACAACCGCTACCCGGCATCCATTTTGAAAAATAAGCTCCGCACCAAAAGACAGAAGAAGACACAGCGCGCGTTAATCTTGGCACTAGAATTTCATATCAATATAGTTTTATTCTTTAAATACACAAACAAAATATAAAGAAGTTAAATAGGTTTCAGAACCGCTTTCGTGAAGTGGAGAAATACCAAATTATCCAAAGGGGTAAAAACAGAATATGTCTGTTTTTTTTCTTAAACAGGTTTCGGTTAAGTACCATTAACATATATATGTTCTGTGGGACACCGGGAAATGTCTGTAAACATGGTTGTAATTTCACACAGATTTGTTTTATAGTGTACATTATAACAACTCTACGGTGGGCATAGAGCGTGCCCTGAAAACAGATTTGAGTGAGGTGAAGCGTTTTCTGCTCATGTGCCGTGCCGACAGCAACGACCGCAGCGACGTGATTTCAGGACCACAAAAACCGGCCAAAATACAAAAGCGTTCGCAGCGTTTTATTGGTTGTTTTATTTTTTTCACAAAAGAAAAGAGCGTCTCTCATTTGGTCGGTTCAGAATGATTTTTAGCCCCCCAAGTTTCGTTCTAGTTTGTGGCTGCCTGTCTAAATGGCTTCCTTCCCGCCAATCAACACGTACAGGAGGTATACCAAGTTCGCTCGTGCCTGTGAGGCCAGGCGTCAGGAGGACTGAGGCTAAAAATGAAACTAAGTATGGGTAAACGGCGCTTTACTATTCAGAATAAGCTTCGTTAAAAAAAAAACAATATTGCACCTCGACATTTTGGAAACTTGCGACAAGGCTGTGGTGCCACGGTGCGGCGCCTATAGCAGAAACATTTCGCGTAGACTACGGCCGGACTGGAATACAAATCCTGTGTAGCAGCCAACCTTTCTAATCAATGTCAGCTTACATGAGCGCAGACCTATACAAAAATGTTCAGAACAAGAACCGGCACTAACGCTTTTTTTTTTCTTGTTGCAAAAGACTTGGTGATCGATAACACAGATTTCCTGCATGCGCTGTAGAAAAGTGCCGCCGTCATCTTAATCTCAGCATACGTCGACTCGATCTGCCAGCGGCAAAGAATGAACTGGCTATAAGAGGAATGAAAAATACTTCCACGTAGATTTCATCTCTTACTGGCACTAGGGAAGGTCGTCCCGTAGTGATTTACGCACCGTCGAACATATTAACGCCACTTAAAGGCATCTTCACGCTCAGAGAAAAAAATTAAAAAAAAACATGGCTGCGTGTTGTTGTCATATCAGCTGACAACTGCGGGACACGCTATAGAACCCCAGCTCCCGGCAACTCCGGCGGGTCAAATGACCAAAAAATTAACAAACAAACAAAAAAAAACACCCAGAGCAACGCTGGAGATGGGTAGGCTTCGAATCTCAAGGTGGCAAACCTTTGCTCCGCAGCGAGATCAAGAAACACGGCCGCGTAAAGGCGCAGACGCGGCCAAGACGTTGAGGGTCCATGGCAATGCGGAGTGCGAGTTCGTCTGGTTCTTGCACAGGGGTTGCGTCGATGTCAGAACGCCACAATCTTATTGGCTGTACGAAAAAATGAAAGACGTTTACAATTTCCTTAACATCGAATTAGAGCGCGGCTCTTCAGGAGGAGGAGGGGAGGGAACTGAGGGGAGGATATGCCCCTGCTCCTCATCCGTACCCTCGCCTCCTTTTCTCCTCCTCCCATGCTCCTGCCCTCGTCCTCTGCTCCTCCTTCTCTCCCCCTGCTCCTCTCTTGAGGTATTTTGATCTTGCGATATACCGTGCTAAACAATCTGAGAAAGATATATATATATATATATATATATATATATATATATATATGTTCTGGTATTCTCGCTCACCGCTTATCCTGAGAAAGGAAATGTAGTTCTCACATCTGGAAGCTCCACTCTGCCTAAGTTCTGCCGGCACCAGGAAACAGGACAGCAGGATCAAGGCGGGAGAAGCAGACAGCGTTAGAGTTAACACTTTGACGAAGCACGCGATACTCTCGATGCCATCCTACTTGCTGTCAGCTCGATGTCATCCTACTTGCCTGCACAACGGGTAGTTGGCATCTTCCTTTCACCTCCTCCTCCTCCTGTCCTCCACCCTCCTCCTCTCCTCCCCTTCTCATATCCTCCACCCTCCTCTCCTCCTCCTCATCCCTCCTCTTCCATTATCCTCCTCCCTCCTCCTCCCTTTTCTCTCCCCTCCTCGTAACTGTGACCCTCGTGACGTCACTCGTGACGTCACGTGTGACGTTACGAGTCCCGCGCTTTGCGTTATGGACCGTTTCCCATAACACACCGCGTGATTACGCCGACGCCGACGCCGACGCCGCTCAAGTCGAAAACGGGCGCCTAAGAGCTGCGCTCTAAAAAAAAACAATAGTGGGACCTCAAGGCATCTAGCACATAGGTCTACCCATTATCCTTCCAATCAAAACCAAGCAGAACTCGGTGTTGTTCTGACGTCAACGCAATTCGTGCGCAAGAAGCAGACGACTTGCTCCCCTCACAGATTGGAGCGGGTAGCGCTTCAGTGTGCAAAGTAACGTGTACGTTGTCACTGGTGGCGTTGCCAACCATCTGCCAAGAAGGAACAGCTCGCTCCTAATAATAAAAAAATGCATTCAAATGGAGCCTGATTGTTGTTATGTTCATCTGCGTAATTGTTTCTTGAAAAACAGCGCGATCAAACATATCGCTCCACGCTACAAAACAAATAATAATTAATGCATTTTTTTTTTCCGCCGACATGGCGCATGCATGCGTTTTGTATCTCATGCGCAGTTGTACGCTGAAGCGATGCTCGCCTCTCGCTTTTCGCGGCGTCAAACCTTAATGGCGATGTTGCGAGGCGCTTTAGTATGTTATTGGAAAAAGCGAAGCGACACCATTTAAACGCTCAACAATTTTTATGGAATGGTGGCTATTGCTTACGCTATACCACTTTCCTGGCGCCAGAGGTAGCAAAGTTGCTGCATATATAATGGAATAAACACGCAACGTACGCCGGTATTGACAAAAAAAAAAAAAAAAAGACAAATAAGAACGGCGGGGATGTAAAATTGAACAACGAATAAGCTGTGCGACTCTGTGCCAGCATTGAGTGTCTACGTATGAGCGCCCTCTCGCTACCGTGGATTCGCATTACGGCGATTTCCTTTTCATTCTACAAGGGATTTGCCTCGTGCAGTGATTTATGGGCGTCGCACTCATGACAGCGGCCCCGGGGAAAAGGTTTAAAATATTACTCATTTTATATAAGCCGTATTTCATTGAGCAAGCTGCTGAAGCTTGCGACAAGACACAAAACTATTGGTCAGATAGTGCAAATACTTTTTGTAACACAATCATATTTTAATTGCATGCATATCGTTGACATTAAATCCCTGGTTCGTTAGTTTTATATTTTATATTAATTTGACAGTTATATATATATATATATATATATATATATATATATATATATATATATATATATATATATATATATATATATAATATATATATATATATATAATATATATATATATAAAATAGTGCAACCAGCCTCTGCTGCGCTGTCATCGCGCGACGCAACAGAGGCTGGTTGCCCTATTTCTCCATGGGGCGCGGTGCCGTCGGGGCCGAGTTGCGCTCCGATAGCAAACCGAAACTTAAAAACCCGTCGAAGTTGTGCGTATATATAAAATAGTGCAACCAGCCTCTGCTGCGCTGTCATCGCGCGACGCAACAGAGGCTGGTTGCCCTATTTCTCCACGGGGCGCGGTGCCGTCGGGGCCGAGTTGGGCTCCGATAGCAAACCGAAACTTAAAGGGGCTATGCAACAATTTTTTTACTTTGCGCAAATACCGCTTAGAACGGATCCCTGACGTTAATGACCTATGAAACACGCCTTAGTTTTTCACCCGACGCATTAGAAGTCCCAGAAAAAAATTAAAAAACAACGAGCAGCGTTCACGCCCTCAACTCGCAGCCAGAACAAGCGGCCACGTGATCTGGAGCCGATTATATGCCGCCAATGTTGATCATAGCCACGCGCTGGGGTTGGCAAAGCACAGGACACGCGCTGAGTTCCAGACATTGTTATGGCTCGGCTATTGTCGTCGTTGCAGCGATTGGACACGGGCCACTACTCGAATGCTTCTCGAGCTATCAATTATCACGAGCCTAAATCGAGTGCCCACGCAATGCTCGGGTCCAATCTATGAACCGCATTCAAATATCGTCATACGGGTGTACTGCGCTGCGATCCCCGCGTTACGTCATCGAATTTTGCAAGGGAGAGATTGAATGAAAATGATCGCTTTTGTCCTTGAAATTACACCGCAACAAAGGAGTTTCTTGGCCAGTGGCATTGCATGCGAGTATCCTTGAGTCCCACTAGTGCCAGTAAGCTCGTGTAAAGTGAAAAACATTCCAATTGAATATCGTTGCACAGCTCCTTTAAAAACCCGTCGAAGTTGTGCGGTTTTTCAGAAAGCCGTAAAATACTTTTCGATGCTACTGAGCAATTTTCTAATTTAAACCATGCCCTTTTACACAATAATAAAAAGGTTAATTACGCAAAAATAATTAACAAACTAATTATTCCGGACTTCAATAATTTTCCTAAATAGGCCCCTGGCCCATGACCACAAGAATATTAGCCTTTTTTTGTTGTTACGAGTAGTTTTCACAATATCGAATTTGCCACCTTTCGTGAAAGTCCCTGAATATATAGTGGTTAGAGTTATTTCTTTCTTTGTTTATTTGATTTGTTGCAAATTCACGGAGTTGGGTATGTTTCTAAAGGGGTGATGAAACGATTTTTAACTCTTTCCTTTTCAGCTTTCCTCTTAAAAAATCGCGCATTGTACCAAACAGTTCAAGAAAACAGCAATGAGGGGCTCGGAGCCTCGTTTCTGTACCCTACTCCTAAAACATTAGCCCGTCGCTCAAAACTTGGACAAACGTTGATTTCCCCATCTCGTTCATTCCTAAGCTGACGGTGCTATGGAATCTACGTGCCCGTAAGACCACCCATACTTTTGCCACGCTCCCTCGCGCATATGCACGCGCAGAAAATGAGGTCAGGTGATGAAACGGAGGCGGCTTATCGGACCGGCAAGGCATAGCTTCCACCGCACTGTCAGCTTACGGGTGAAGGAAATAAGTGAGGTCCGGTGACCTGTGTCGTGCGTTTGGGCCTGATGGCGCGCTTTGGATACCTCAGATGTATCACAGTGACAAGCAGAGAGGCTTCGAAGGGCAGGAGGTACGAAATAGTCTCCTGTGTTTTCTATTTTTCGTACCGAGAATCAGGCTCTTGACTTCCTACCTTCTTCCTTTTGGCCCACTGAACGATGTGCTACTAGTAAAATCCCAATCCAAATTCATTATCCCGCCCAAAATTCCTTTCATTGCCTCTTTAAGACAATCCCGTATCTTACTGACTGACGTACGCATGCATATTGATTAATAGATGAAACACGCCCAGTTGTGGCCGAGCACCTCGCTTTAACAATTTAGTTGCGTGTTCCCACTATACAAAAAGGGAGTAGCCATTACACCCCTTGTCCCATACTATGAACCCCAAAACTTCAGATCGACGTACAGCGTACTGACGTCCAACTGACGGCCCCAACTTTTACGAGACGGTTGATGCCAGTGAGATATAACATATTAAACAGCTAAAGTACGTATCAAAGACAAAAACAGAAAAGAAAATCACTGAGATTTTGCCGTAGAGCCAAGAAAACCCCGATTACCTTTTTTTTGTTTGCAGTCAGTCACACGTACATTAGCAATTTGAATAACTTGTGGAACTCGGCTATTAAGCCTCTCTTCAAAGTTGGTACCGTCGGTTCCACGTTAGTGCGCTGTACCTCCAACTGAAGTTTTGGGTGTCATATTTGTGACAAGGCGTGTAAAAGTATACCCTTTTTTTCTGTGTGCAGGTAGGACGCCAGAAAAACCCCTAACTTGGCACAAGCTTGGCAATCCTAGGGGCCTAAATTGAGCCTAATACGGTTTTGTTCTAAGGCGTTATTTATGTGTCAGAGTGCTTTTTTCTTCCGAGTCGTTACGACTTTTCTGTGGTTCGCCACAGTGTTGCCAAAGTGCCGGTCTTGAGCCCGAAATTTCACGTATGAGCCGATGAACCAGCAGTGAAGCTTAAAACCTGTGATGTGTTTTGCAATTTAGGCCCAAATTTGCAACATAAAAACAAAAACAAAAAGGTGAAGCGTAACTATGGTATTTGTTTGGCAATTTATTCCTAAACAACCCGAGGAAAAAAAAAAACACAAGCAGTGAAGCCTAACTTTGGCATTGTTTTGTGTGAATTATGGTCAAGGTTCAAAAACTCTCTTCTAAGATCGCCATGTTTGATTTTAACTTATGGCGAATTCCACGGCTCGTTTAGGAGCGCGCCGTGATCGACTTTTCTGGAGCGAGCCTATTTCACTGGGCGATCGGGATCGAGACGGACGTGTTCCACTGGTCGTTTCGGATTAGCTCCCGCTCCAGATCTCGATCTGGATCCGAGAAAAGTCGCTCCGACGATTTCGGCGGATTCAACCGGAAGCCAGCCGGGCCAGCCCTTGGCGCACACACGTGACTTCCTTTCTCGCGGGGCATCTCGCCTGATCTCGCCCATCTCGCCTCAGAAGAATTCATAATGGCCGCTTGCTTACCCCTTGGCTCGACAGCCGGTTCGTTTTCCAGGAAGGAGAAGAGAAGGTTTTGCCGCGCTACGGGCATTCCGGCAATCTTTGCTAGAAGCTCCTAAGCCATTCCTGCCACTCGTGTGTAGAATACGTGTTAGCGCCTTGATTGCGAAAACGTCTTCAAAACGACCGCGGCGGCCGCGGAAAGGAGACTCCCGGGCAGTTGAATGACGGGAAGGCATCCGCCGGAGCAGTGGTCATGCTCCACTGGGGATCCGGAGGCGGCGTGACCCCGTTCGGATCGTGTGCTCCATTCCGGATCTGGTCAACTGATCCCGGCGCGCTCCAAAACGCCCAGTGGAATTCGCCATTAGCTTCATCGTGCTTTTTAATGCCCGAAGTTCCCAGAGAAATAAAAAGTTGCGAGGACACCTAAGCACTTCTTATGAGTTGTGAATGCGAAAACATGATGTCGTTCTTCCGCTCCCTTAGTTCGTCTGCGGCGTAGTGGCGTGGACGGCCACGTTTCGCTACTGCGGAGGTTGCGGCCGGCGGCCGAGCGCTCGCTCTCGTGAAGCAACCGCAGCCACCCCTCTTCCCTCGCCCCGCCCCTCCGGCAATACATGCCGTGAGAGCGGCGGGCGAGCGAGCGTTCTCGTGTAACGGCCGCAGCCCCCCCCCCCCCTCCCCCCCCTTCCTCCCCCCCGGCAACGCTAAGACCTGACACGAGAGCGGAGGCCGAGCGCGGGCCCTCGTGAAGCGGCCGCCAATGGCTATCTAGGAGCCGTTTTGCTCAGCCAATGAAAGCATAGGCATTATTTCGTGTTTTTCTTTTTTGCGGTTACTGACGCCGCTGGCTCCACTCCGTGGGATAGTTAATGCTTTTGCATTAAAACCATATTTTAGCCCAAAGAATTGTGATATCTCGGAGTGTAGGCTTCAGCGTCTAGGCACAACTTCGATAGATTGCGATGAGTGTGAATGAGCTAGCCTTTCTTCTGGTATTCTCTGAAGTGATGTAGCAATGGAACTACACAGATTTGATAAACTTTGCTTTAACGCATCACAGCAGTTGTTATGTGTGTGTGAGATTTTCCTACAGTCCTGGCGACACACATGCTTTCCCAGCAAAGTTTCAGTTGCTTCAATTTTCTATTCGAGAAGCTTGTCAAAATATAATACGTTCGAGCTACCTTTTTAGGTTTTGGATTTTGTCTGCTTAGGCATTTTTGTTTATTCAGACATCCCCCTGGACATTTTTAGAGACATTTGTACAATGCAATGCCTCGATTATGCTTCGCTTAAATTGCGCATTCGGTATTTCTTTTTATACATTCCGTGTTTTTTTTTTTTTTGTGTGTGGAAGAGTTTGGAGGCAGCTGTTCTACGCGAAAAAGAAAAAAATTCTCTCTGAAAACACGCTTTAGTGACTAAGCGCCTACTCCTCAGGCGCGTGGTCACCGGAGCATGTATTCAATCCTGTAGCGCACTCTTAGTAAAAAGGGCCTATTTAGTCCTCCCTTAAGGGAGGAACGCTTTTGACACATATGTTCCTTCAGAAAGGAAGAAACTTTCGTCCCTGAAAGTTGGGGAGAAAAGTTCCTCCGTCGTCTGCATCTCATTATGGCGGCCCCGAATCGAGCGAATCCAGCTGAATGAGGCTTAACGAGGACGCTTCGTCTATTGTACGGGGCGAGCGGACCTGCAAATAAAGACGGAAGACGAGCTTTCCGCGAACTGTATTTATTTCCGAACCGGCTTCCCTCCTCAGGTAAGAAACTTGCATTTCGAAAACAGTCACTCTGTCCTCTCGTCGTCAGCACTGCGATGTTTAGCAGAGACAACCGACACCCAGCTACTTCGCGCACTTTACGTCTTACCTTTGCTATTCCTCAAGCCAGAATTCCTCCGTCAATCGCAGATCACGGGGGGAGGAGTGATAAGCCATTCGCGAAACCAAAAGCCGCTTTCAAAAAGAGCAAATTTGAAGCAGCCTACTTGGCTGTAACTGTAACCATAAATGATCGCGAAGCATGCGAAGAAGGTTAAATCGCTTGCCAGCAGATGGCAGGGTCAAGCAGAGTAATTGCAAGTAGCTATGCTAGGTGGCGCTGAATTTCACCCAATTCATGCGCTACTATTTTTTTTTTTTTTTTTGCTCGCGACATCATTACCTTCCGGGCCCTTCGGGCACCTTCATTATACACACCTGTAGATACATTACACATAACACTAGCATGAGCTGAATAGATATGTACAGCGCGCATACACGACATATACAAACATCAATACAGCTGCACACTAACGCAATCACTTCATCTGCGTTCTGCGTTTCCGCCTTTTATACTGGTCATTGTGCATGTATGAATTTTCTCGGTGGCCACCTAAGCAATAGAAATTATTCTCATCATGTAGATTTTTTGCAGCAAGGTATTTCGGAGAGTATTTCGAAAGGCTCAGGGGATGAATCTCTTAGTAAAAAATTTACCGCATCTCCACATGGTGAATGATGTTGATTGGGGCGAAGCTCTGGTGATGCTTGTCTGCGTAGGCGCTGAGCCGCAGCACGCCGAGCCTTTTGTTTGTTTTCATCCATGTCAGAAAGAGAATGTGTGGTATGGAACGTGGTTATATACGCATTTGAGCATTTGACCGCAGCGCCCTCTCGTCTACAAACGTTGAGCCAATGCATGCAAATTTTAACGCGATTATATAGGCATTTGACCGCAGCGCCCTCTCCTGTATAGACGTTGAGCGGCTACAAGCAACGTTTCATCCATGACATCCCCAGCTCTCGAGGTACTACCAGATCTAAGAGCCCCCTTCTTGTCCCGTAGTCGTGGCCGAGTGGTTAAAGGGCAACTCCGGTCCATACTTTCGATTTTGGGATTATGACTGTTTTTAGTGCAGTCAGCGTCCCTGAATTGCAAGGTGTAATTTTTTTTTCGTTATTGTGCGTGGTTTTAAAGATATCGGCGCCTCAAAGTTTTGTTTAGGGCGCGGCCAACAAAACCGAAACTAGCCACTTGAGGCCCCGACAACCCTGGAAATCAGCCGCTATATGAACGTGACGTCAGGATCGTTCTCGTTCAATGAGTATATACGCAGGCCGAGCGGCACCTACCTCTGTTGCGCTAGCCGTCTAAAGATTGGAGGTTAGTTGATTTTGTTTTAATTCTGTATACGTGGTAGTTATCCAGCATATGTAACAAGACTTAGTGCGTATACCCAAAAGCTAGCGACTGGAAAACCCGTGAACTCGTACGGTGCCGTACTTGGCGGCCGCTGCCGTGCGTGCGCTATGCCGTACTCGTCGCTTGTATACCCAAAGGCTAGCGACTGAAAACAAGTGAACTCATTCGGTGCCGTACTTGGCGGCTGTCCCCGTGTGTGCGGTCTTCCGTACTCGTCGCTAGGCCTAAATTGTCATTGGGGCTCCGTGGATGGAGCGGCGTTGCTCTACGCCGCGCTGCCAGTGACGTACGGTACTGCCCTCTCGCTTTCGCGCTGCGGGTCAGTCCCAGACACAGAGCTTTGAGGCTCTCTGGCGCGGGCTGCGGCGCCCGAACACACGTGTGCTGGGGTGTACACGTCTGTTTTTTCGTTCTTTTTTCCTCGGGCGCGTTAAAGCCGAAGTCCAAAGTCCACTCGTCGAACAGCGTTCACCCACACCTTCTTCAATTTCCGGTCCGTTGGAAACTTTTGAAAAAGCACCTCCGCGTTGCGCAGCGGGTTGTTTGAGCAGCCCACAGCGCTACAAGTTGCACTCGGCATTTTTCGAGGTACAGCTGGGCACTCTTGGGCGCACCAAGTTGCTCGCTAAAACGAGTCTTAGAGTCCTCACAAGCAAATAAACAAAAGGCTATACCGAAGCTACTCGGGTTACAGATAAACGCAACGGCTAAACACGCCAATTACAAGCCGAATTAGCGGTGGTAGCGGCTCAAAGAAGAGCATTCCGCGCAACGCCCGGACCGGAGGAAAAAAAAGAGAACGATACTGACGTCACGGCCCAATGTCGCTTTAGCGATCGGCAACCCGCTGGCCGTTCGCTAAGGAGCAGCGGCTCGCGGCGGGTTGCATTTTTATTATCGGCATTAGTTGAGAATGCGGCGTCCCATGGACGTAATATTTTGGCTAAGGTCGTATTTTGTGTCACTAGAGCGATACCAGTAATTTATTTCATTTTGAGTATTGGCCGGAGTTGCCCTTTAAGGCGATGGACTAGAAATCTATTGGGGTCTCCCCACTCAGGTTAGAATCCTGGCGACTGCGGAAGCAGATTTTTCTTAATCTTTTTTTTTCATTTTTCTATTTATTTTTTTTGCTTTACACGAGCACGTGAGCACGTGCTCACGTGCTCGTGAGCACGTGAGCTCACGAGCAGGAGCACGCGAGCACCGGACGCCGGAGCTACGGACACCTATGGACGTGGCTAGCCCCTAAGGAGCTTCGCCCCTAAAAGTAAACCCTTGTGCCGTAATCATTTGAAAACCAATAAATCAGGTCGCTCCACTGCGGTTCCAAGCCACGTGTTTGCTTTCCTGCACGGGACGTCGTAGCCAGTAATTATATTGTAGTATTTGTTTTTCTGTTTGTGTTGTTCGCGTGCGGCTGCAATTGTCTTCATTTATCTCTGTAGAGGGGGTATTCACTCAGGTGGAAGCGAAGCTTCACGGGTAGAGGAATCGCTTTTCGGTCAACTTGAATGCAGTCAAAGCCGCGACTAGCTATGCCCGTCATGAGCTCGAAAACGACTAGCGCTCATCCCTGCGCGCCACTTGGAGGGCAGTTTCTCCAGGAATAGTAATAGTTGTATATTTAAACAACAAAATAAAGGATAGCTTTTTTTCGATTTTACCTACTATCTTTCTTGAATGCTGAAATTCCAAAATGTAAATATACGTACTTTCCATCATATTTCCATTCTGCTCAGTCCTTTCCCCAAAGCACAATCGCTCTCAATGAGGAAACAACAGGACATCGCAGACGACAGTCACATTGGCCAGACCTGCATTCCACTATGACTATGCGCACGTCGATCGATGCACCATAATCCCTCAAGCGGTCTCATCCTCTTTAATGTAAAGCGGAACGCCAACCTGCGACACCCCGCCCCCTTCGATCACGGCCCGAACAGCGGCATCAATGCCCGACAGTTCGCGTCATCTCATATCGTTGTTGCACCACTGATATGCGAACACACGGTCACATCGGCGATAATTTCAGTTTTCTGTTCACAACGCACAACACTGCCGTCGCGATGTTGCTGCTGTGTTAGTGACACGCAGAAATACAGAACCACGTTGATTGCCGGTCGGAACTCGGCAACGGAAAACAGAACCGAACTCAGCACAGAAGGCACTCAGGCACCCGGCAGCAAACCCTCCCTGTCTTGGACGCAGTTTCCGCGGTTTCCATAACGTCGTAAACGTAGTAACGTCGTTCCGCTCCGCAATCGGAGGCTGCCATCTTAGCCCAGTGTACGTAGAGCTGTTGGCGCTGCTCGGGGACTTCGCTCTTTCTAGAAGCTTAGTTGCTCGTTTAAAAAAAAAAAAAAAATTGTGGTAAAAACGTCAATGCCGCCGAAATGTTCTGCACGTTCGTACTGGGAGACGGAATTACACGGAGCCTTCGCTGCCGCTGAAGCTCAATCTTCTCAACAACATTTATTAAACAATGCGGGCGATGTGCTCGAAATACGAAACCGAAAGACGAAGAGGTGGGACGGCGGAACCTTTCTCCCGTCTGCCTGGAGAAGAAGAAAAACGCCTCGTTACTACCTTCTTCTCGTGTCCACTTGGGGGCGCGTCAGTAGAAGGGAGGAAAACGCGCCATTGCTACATTTTTCCTCCGTTTTTTCTTAGAGTGCGCGTATGTCCCACTCCGTCTTCAGCGATATTTATAGTGAATCTAAATTAAAACCATCGCTAAATTTCCAAGCTTTTAGTGTAGTACTTCCGAAGGCGCAAGCAACATTAACCTAAATGTTTTCCGACAATTGTTTTTGATGTTTTTGTCAGGCATTTGATTTGCACTTTTTCTAGAATTGCATTATTTCTTTTGACCTTACTTCGAGAAACAAAATATAGAATGAAGCAAGTGCATTCCGCAGCGTTCTCATTTTCGGGAAATAAAATGTGGGGGACAGGCACTATAAATGGCGCGTTAGTTAAATCTTTCTTCGAGCTTCAACTATAACGCTTACTTAGACTACCGCACTAAAGGGGGAAAAAGCGAGGAGGCTTGCATCTGAAAAATTAAATTGAAATCACGGGCTGACAACTACGCTTTCACGCCCTCGGCTCTTCAGTTCCTTGATGAATTACGTTGCATTCCGCCGTGGTTAAGTACAACCTGGTTACAATAAAGGTCTGCTTATAATTAAAAGAAAAATAATGCCTTCACTTTTCTTTGTTGCCTCTATATTCTAGGCCTTGGTAAAATTACTCGTTATCTTGCACACTCAACATTCTGTTGAAAGGTCACCAGCTTGCTCGCCTCTGTATTCAGTTCCGCTTCTTAGATTCTTTCCGGAAAATCGTCTTAAATGTGGGCCAGTAGCGGGAGCTCTGACAATTGCTCGCTTCTGAATGTCCATATCGCAAAGTATTATGGGTAGGCTGACAGCAACTCCAGAGCCGCACTCCGTGCTTCAGCAACGCATCCACGATTTTGAGCACTCTCGACCTTCTACCCCTGACGGCACAGTCCTTCTGCTCGGCGAAGGGAGCGTCTGCGCGTCAGCAAAGCGGGAGACTTTATCGAGCAATTACCGAGCCACCTGTGAGCTACTCCGGTGACATTAAAAGACACTCTGGGCTAGACTTACTCAGAACGAGCGTAAGGCAGCTGTTCATTTTTAGGAAGCCTTCGCTTAGGCAGATAGAACTGAGAAAACGTGCCGAGGGCGGTGGCATTTCTGACTATGTTATACGCCATGGTGCACAGTCCATTTACTACCCACTTTTAAGTCCAAGAGCGCCCGCGTTAGTTGAATGGCTTCAACTCCGAAATCGCGGGAGAAGGTGAAAGGTCGAGATGGGGGGGGGGGGGGAGGGGGGGGGAGGGGGGGGGGTTGTAGTTATTGGTATACTGCCTTGCTTTCGTCTTTGATCAACGAAAAAAAAAAAGAATTGCTTAAGTACGTTTTTGTCTCCACGGGTATGCTAAACTGGAAGTACCTCTTAAACCGAATATAATATAAAGAATGAAGGTTAAAGAAAATAGTATTTGAAAGAAACTGCAATTCTATGTCGCAGTTCACTTTGCGCGCCATTGTAGAACAAAAAACGGGGGAATATATTGATGCCCATTCAAATATTTAATGTCTGGTCCTTGTGTTATAACGAGACAGTAGAGAGTTTTTTGTGGATCATTTCCGCCCTCCCACAACACACTCCGGAACCCGCTATGGGATGCTGAACTCTGCAATCAATGTTGGCAGTGCGCATGCAAAGTAGAGGAGTCTTCGTTGCAGATAACGCAG
Organism: Ixodes persulcatus; assembly: GCA_013358835.2. Lineage (NCBI taxonomy): Eukaryota > Metazoa > Arthropoda > Arachnida > Ixodida > Ixodidae > Ixodes > Ixodes persulcatus. The sequence goes on from JABSTQ010010718.1 coordinate 818,591, forward strand.
ATCAGAGAGAAAACATCCGAAACAAAACTCGCTTATGCTAGAACGTCTACGAGCGTAGCTTTCCCATCTTATTTTTATCAAATTTCACAGTTTAGAGCGTATAAAAATCACTCGGAAAAATGTCGGTGTTTGTTAAAAAATGTTGCGATGAAATTGCAGACCGAAGCAGTCTGCATAACTGTCGTTGTAAGCTTGCAAATACGTGTCTTACGCACGTTTTGTTACGCACATTTAATGTTTCCATACTCCGGTAAAAATATACTTTGAAACTAAAAAATATTTAGGTTAAAACGAGAGTTCGCTGAGGTGTACAGTAAAACCACTTGCGACTTCCACGATGACGGCGCCCAATACGCAGTAATAAATAACCCTCTTTTGAAAAGCACGGAGTTAAAATGGAAAGTGTAGCTGGACACGTTTTTGGCCTCTTTCTGGACTATAGGGCTGCGAGAAAGTACTCACCGTAAATAAAAGTTTCACACAATAAAAATATAAAAATCCGAGTGGCATCGAGTAGATGTCGGGCGATCCCCAGAAAACGAGGACAGTACTCTGTGTTAGTCATCGGAATGCCTGCTCACAACTAATTGCGGGGAAACATTCCAGTTTGACAGTTTTATGTCATGTTTTATATTACAGCCCGTTTCACTTTCAGTCTGACCGCAGCCCAGGATGTGATGGAACCAAACAAGCAGCGCCAAAAAATGCATCGCCACGGCGCTCGTTGTATTTGTGGGTTTGTTATCGTCGGCCAAACCAATCAGCGCAGAAGCGCGGAGCGATCACTGTGCGTGATTGGTTTGGCCTTTGAGAGCAAACTCACAAAAGTCACAAAGCCTTATGATGCAGCAGCTTGACCACTCGATACTATACAACAATGACGAGACGCAACAATCGCTTGCATCTCGTCGTCTTTGTTCTTTGCGCGAAACGAAATGTCCTATTAAAACGCAGGTTGGCGAAGTGTACCAATCTGTGGCTGAAATATTTTTTCTTTGTCATATTCTGAGATGCGGCCAATCCGGTGAGCATCTAGGAGTTGAAATTGGTCGTCCACAAATTATGTCGCAGATAGTTTACTGGCGCCGTTGATTGCTATAGAATGATGATTTAGGCAGTATAGTTAAGTAAGATTTAAAATGAAGTCAGAAGGAACTCTTGAGCCTGAAAACTTGGAGATAAAATGCTACCCTAAAACTGAGTGTTGACACCCTCTCTATCTATCGGATGCTGCAATAAAATGTCCAGCCTCTTTGAAATAATGCGCGTACTTCGCAGTTAATACCACAACCGTTCTGAATATGCATTTACAACTAGGTTTGTTTACACGCGGTGCAATGTTTATGGTATTCGAGGATAACAATAGTAAACGGTCATTTTGTCGTACTAGATATCTCGCAACAATCACAATATTGCGAAAATCGAAACACCGCATGCTAAAAGATGAGTATAAAACTTTTCTTTCATTCTCCAGCGCAAGTCAATAAGCGTATCGAAAACCTCGCTCTCAGCACAATCTGGACCGTTCACAGTTTCACAACTCGTTGGATAAGGCCCGCGCCAGCACCGCCGCCGTTAGACGGCCGAGACCCGTCGGGGAGATGGGGTGGAGGCCTTCCTTCTTCCCCCGGAAACGACGTCCGGGGGCCCTTCCTCCACATCCGGCCGGCTTCCGGGCGAAGCCGCATTTAAAATTCTCGTCCACTTTTCTAAATTTTTTCACGTTTTTTTTTATACGTCTTGGGGTTCCACAGGCGCGAGATTTCCTCGCAGCTTCCAAGTTAAATAAGCTGTTCTCCGGCAAAATGGCAAGGACCGTTTCTATTGAACTCGGAGCTCATAAATCACGCCGTCTTTAGGGTCTCTCTCAACGGTACAAAATAGTGGATTCGAGCGGCTGTCGCGTTGGCTTTTTCGTGTTCATAGCTTCGCGCCCAAGAAGAAAACACACCTTTGGTTTTTGTTTACATGTAATAACCTTCTTCATTCCGGATAAAGAGTGATGAGTGTTGGTGGAGGTGTTTACAGCGCAATGATTGGTCGTGTTTGGGAGCGTGCACAAAAACGTGAGCACACTGGGGATAGCTGAAAGTAAAATAAAATTATATCCAGGAAGATGCATACGCCGTTCTCACCTTTTTGTTTTCCCCTCAGTTGTGAGTTTGGTGTTCCCCTGCTTTTCTTTCTTTGAGCACATCTGTTACTTGACTATGGCAATTATAATAAACATATCGTATAAATAATATATAATGATATTAGCAGAAGCAATTATAAAGACATTGAACGCTGCAGTCGTTTCACCGTTCGTAGAAAAGCTGGAACGCTTCCACACTGAATAATAAAAAGTTACCGCTAGCTCGTTAGAGTTTCGACGAATGGGAATCTGTTTCTTAGCTAAGGTAGGGACCTACAAGTTGCTTTACTGTATATTATTTTGAACACTTTAAAGCTTGCGCTCACACTCGCCTTACATTGCATTTCAATGTCAAGAATATTGCATAGTATAAATTTTCTCTCATGTAAACCTTCATCAAACCACAGCCACTACCTTTATATCTCTATTCTTTGTGAAGAATTAAGAATTCTTCAATAACAGAGCTGCAATGTCTTAAAGGGCCCTGCAATCATATTTAAGCGTCTACCTTTTTTGCGGTTTCCACGTCTCTTGGGGTTCGGGCAAGCCAGCGGGCACGGAGAAAGTAACTAAATATCAGTGCGTCATATTTTAACCGGACGACGCGGAAACCTCCTCCACCGACAGGGGCGACCCGCATTGCCGAAAGCGCGCGAAATGTGACGTCTTAGGTCCTGGGCTTACTACAGGTCAGAGCCGCTAAAAGCTTATTTTTAGTCGAAATACAAAATATAAGTGGCGCGAACCGTTTCAGTTATATATAAAAGTAGTTTTTGTTCAGTATCAGATTGTTCAGATCAGAACAGAAACAAATGCAGCTTCTAAAGTACAGAAACAAGAAATGACCCGTCGACATACCCGCCACCAAGCGGTGGAAAAGGCGGCGCATACTAGAAAGGAGTAGTGGGATCAGGCGCCGACACGGAAAGGTCCCGGATGTACGCGGCGGCGGTGCGGTCGTAGGGACTGGAGGATCCGACCGGCTCTGAGCGTTCCCAAGGCCTTCGGCGAGCAGCTTTGTCTGGCGGTTTGGCCGTTTCGCGGTATGGCAGGGCGAAGTGGCTCCCATTCTGAATTGATCTTCACGCCGTGTTTGCTGTCGTTTGTGGCCAATGAAGTGTCATGCCGAATTAGTGTTTAATCGCGCAGAAAATGCAATGAGAGCCGCTCTAGCTGCCCGCTACAATCATACAGCCTATCCTCAATACGCTTTAGTGGCGCCCTCTCGCGCTGTCGACACCGAGTGCGGCAGCCGTGAGCGCTCGCTCAGCTCACTACCCCTCCTCTAGTTCACGGCCACTCAAGCAACCAAGGACGTCATGAAGGAGGTTATTTTTTTGCTTGTTTTTGTAATTTTAATTGGCCTATAACTTCTAAATAAAGCGAAATCCGAGAAAAGAAAAGTTTCATTAAGTTACTACGATCAGTGCGCTCAGGTATGGTGCAAATTAAAAATTAGTAAAAAGTCATCGCAGGGCCCCTTTAAGAGAAGAATATTTTGTTTATGATATTATTTCGTGTTTATTTATTGCAAGAAACGAGCCCAAACTATTCTACATACATGAATACTTCTTGAATTGCACAATAAAATAGCCGTTTTTGAATAGCACTGTTCCTTGAATTTTTACAATCGTAAGAAAACGCAATAATATAGATTAAAATTGGGTTTGGGCTAGCTGGTCCATACTGAATCAAAGAATACAAGAACGAACAAAACGGGGACAAGGAAGATACACGGACGAGAGGACAGGCGCTTTACTCTCACCTGGTTTTTAA